>OZ012680.1:78374673-78607323 GCA_963942445.1 Argyra leucocephala | reverse complement strand
CCAGAGGCAAAACATATGCTGAAGGCAAAACATATGCTGAGATTCTGAGGGAAATACGGGAGCGAGTAAACCCAGACGCTTCCAAAGCCGACATAAAGGGAATCCGGAAGACACAAAACGGAGCGGTTCTGCTGGAATTAAACAATAAGGCAGAAGGAAAGGAGGAAATCAAGGAGGAACTCCGAAAGAGTCTGGGGAAAATGGCAGACGTTAAAGAACTAACGGCCAAAACAACATTGGAGATACGGGACTTGGATAGTCTCACTACAAGCGAAGAGGTGCAAGCAGCACTTAATAGAGACTTGGGAAAGGAAGTCCAATGTAGGTTCAGCCTAACTAAACCGAACAAGAGAGAGCAAATGCTGGCCATTATAGAAATGGAGGAAAAAGACGCCAGGGAACTCCTGAAGACAGCAAAGATCAGAATAGGGCTAATCAGATGTAGAATACGGGAAAGAACACCAGTAGTGCGCTGTTATAGGTGCATGAACTTTGGACCCTTCAGAAGAGACTGCAAAGCGCCTAACCGAGAGGATACGTGCTATAAACGTGGACAGAAAGGTCACAAGATTAAAAGCTGTACGCAAGCTGCGAAATGCATCCTGTGTACGGAAATTAAGGCAAAGGCAACGAGCCATGTGTCAGGTACGAAAGACTGCAGTGTATTTCGGAGAGCTCTTGAGGAAGTCAGAAAAAATAGAAAAAATAGAAGATGATAAAAGTTCTTCAAGGAAATATGCATAGAAGTCGAGTAACAGATATCTCTTAACACAGATCACGCTTGAAAAAGAAATTGATCTCTAATAATCAGCGAGCAGTACGTCCACCGGAGCAATAACAACTGGTTCTCAGTTGTCACCGACACGGCGGCAATCTGGATTCCAAACCCTGGAAAAATACACGCATTGGAACATGGGGCCGGAAATGGCTTCGTTTGGGTTAGGAGTAGCCAGTTCACCATCATAAGCTGCTATTTAACACCAAACCAAACGGCGCA
This sequence comes from Argyra leucocephala, assembly GCA_963942445.1. Taxonomy (NCBI): domain Eukaryota; kingdom Metazoa; phylum Arthropoda; class Insecta; order Diptera; family Dolichopodidae; genus Argyra; species Argyra leucocephala. The sequence goes on along the minus strand of OZ012680.1, from coordinate 78,606,326 downwards.
GGAATACCAGGAGATGATCGAGAATCTAGAGGACGCAGTATCGGAACAAGAGGGGCAGAAAATTATTGGTGGCGATTTTAATGCAAAAGCAGTGCAGTGGAATGCCCACCACGAACAGCAGAGGATCGCAGATTTTAGACATGGCAGCCAGACAAAGGCTGATAATCATAAACTCTGGAAGCACAACAACGTTTCGGCGACCAGCGTACGCAGAAACAATACCGGACATCTCCCTGTACAATAAATATAAATACCCCAGGTGGTAATCTAGCTATGCTAGACAATCCATCCTCCAAGGAGGCCGATCATACGGATTCTGGGGGGGATCGCTTATTGCTAAAAAATAAATCTGTGCCAAACGACCCGGCTAGCAATCGGCGCTTAGAGGTATGCGGGCCTCTAAGTGTTAAATATGTTACCGAAGAACAGAAGAAACAAAAGCAGCAACCAAAAATGGGAAGTTACCCATTTCAAAGAAGCAACAAAATAGTTCGTTCTCCAGTTAAAGGAGCATCAGCCGAACTCACTAAATGCAGTAAGAAACTGGTCATCATACCAGAAAAGACGGTAAATGGAGGAATGCCGAAAGAAGGAATACACGAATTATCAGTTTCCCAAATTGAAACATCAAGGAAAATCCCTGAAGATAAGGAGGAATAGCAACTTCAGAAAATTCAACAGCTGACAGAAATCATGCTGCAAGTTGCTACCAAGCAGAAGAACATTAGTATGGACATCAAAAATGGCCTAATAAAGTTACAGGAAGCGATAGAAGTAATTTTCGAATGCAGAACCCAAAGGAAGGAACAACCGAAAAATACCAGCGAAATCCCCAGCATAGGAGAGCAAAATGCAGCATTAACCTCCGCAAATGGAAAGAAACGAGGCAGAGAGATCTATGCAGATGAGCATGGTCAAACCGACACCCCTCCTGCATACAAGAAAGGAAGAGAAGCAGAAGAAAGTGGTTGGACACTTGTGCAAAATAGAATTTCAGCGCAGCGACAACCCAGATTGAACGAAGGCAAAGTACTGCCAGGAAAAAAAGAAGCAGCGAGTAGCCAAAGAACACGGAAGAGAAGAAGTAAGATGTCACACTCGGAAAATCAGAAGAGTACAAGGCCCCGAGCAGAAGCAATACTGATAAAACCCACCACAGGGAAGACTTACGCTGAAATCCTAAAGGAAATAAAAGGAAAGGTAAACCCTGAAAAAACAAAGATCGAAATCAGAGGAATCCGCAGAACTCAAAATGGGGATGTGCTGCTGGAAATGGGGAAAGGCCCGAAAGAAAAATATAAATTCACCAAGGAGTTACAGGAAGCTCTAGGGACTTCGTCTAATGTAAGGAATCTCACATCAAAGACTGCGATAGAGATTAAAGACTTGGATTGTGTAACAACCGTTGAGGAAGTTCAAAAGGCTATAAATGAGGAGTTAACGGAAGCTGTCGAATGCAAAATACATTTGACAGCACCAAATGGCAGGGAACAGATAACTGCGGTTGTAGTTATGGAAGAAAGCGATGCCAAAAAATTACTGGTAACATCGAAAATAAAAATTGGATGGATCAGATGCAGAATTAGGGAGAGAACAGAAGTTAAGCGATGCTACAAATGCGTTAACTTCGGCCACTTAAGGAGGCAATGCAAATATGAAGATCGTAGAGACTGCTGCTACAAGTGCGGACAAAAAGGACACACAGACAAAAACTGTAGACAAAAGGCAAGGTGCTTTTTGTGTGCAGAAATAAAAGCAGAAAGTCTGGAGCACGTGTCAGGATCCGGTTTGTGTAGAGTGTTTCGAACTGCACTTGAGGAGAGTAAAAGGCATAAAAATAATTAAGCTCTTACAAGGTAATTTGCACAGGAGCAAAACGGCCGATGATCTACTTTTACAGCTCGTCCGAGAAAAGAATATCGACGTAGTAATTATCAGCGAGCAGTACAAAAATAAGGATTATCAGAATTGGTTCTCGGATGTCACAAGTACAGCAGTCATCTGGGGAGTAAATCAAGGGAAAATACAAATTGACAGTCATGGAGCCGGAAATGGGTTTGTATGGATCACAAACGGCAAAGAGACAATAATAAGCCGTTACCTAACTCCAAATCAAACGGCACAGGAATATCGACAGAAAATGGAGCAATTAGAAGATAAGATAATAGAACTAGGAGGAAATGTAGTAGTCGCCGGTGACTTCAATGCTAAAGCAGTGGAGTGGGGATTGCCAGTTACAGATAACAGGGGAAGGCAAATTTTGGAAATGGTAGCAAGACAAAATTTAATTGTGTTAAACTCAGGAAATACCAGCACATTCAGGAGACCCGGGTACACCGAAACTATACCCGATATATCCCTAGCAATAGAAGAACTTGCCAACAATATAGAAAACTGGATGGTTCTAGAGGATTATACTTGCAGCGATCATCAGTATATACAATTCGAAATATGCACGAGAAGGAGAGAAAGAAATCGCAACAACCAGGAAGAAGGTACATGGAACGTCAATAAGCTTGATAAAGAAAAAATGGCCGGTGTAATAAGGAGAAATCTAGAAAGAGTAATGCAAGTGCCACAGAACGAAACAGGCAGAGAACGAGCAGAAGCAGTGGTGAAACTTACTATGGACACCATCGCAAGAGCTTGTGAAGAATCAATGCCCAAGAAGTTAGGAAAAAGAAACAGATGCCCTGTATATTGGTGGACAGAAGAAATAGCGGAATTGAGAAGAAAATGTTTGCGTCTCCGCCGCATAGCACAGCGACAGAGAAATGGAGCAGCAGAAACAAGCAAACTAGAGGTATATAGAATAGCGAGAAAAACGCTCCGAATTATAATAAAGAGGAGTAAAATGAAAAACTGGAAAAGTTTGTGCGAAGAAATAAACAATGATCCCTGGGGACTTGGATACAAAATTGTAATGAAAAGAATCAGAGCACCAGCATCAGCAAATCAGCTAGAAGCGGACATTATGGAAAATATTGTAAACACACTTTTTCCTACACACCCTAGAAGAAATGTATTGCAGAGGCACGAAGAACAAGGAGAAGCCCCAATTTTTACACAAATAGAACTAGAAGATGCAGCAAAATCTATGAAAAACAAGAAAGCTCCCGGATCTGATAGAATACCAGCAGAGGTCATCAAATTAGTAGCTTCGAATAATCCACAAATGATGCTGAATATGTATAATTGCTGCCTAAAAGAAGGAGTATTCAGCAAAAGGTGGAAAGAAGCAAGACTGGTTTTAATTGACAAAGGTAAAGGAGTAAAAGGAGCAGCATCGTCATACAGGCCACTATGTATGTTAGATACGGCCGGAAAACTATTCGAAAGGTTAATAAAAACAAGACTGCAAGCAGCAATTCATACAGCTGGTGGATTAGCGAACACACAGTTCGGGTTCAGAAAGGGAAGGTCGACCGTTGACGCTATCAAGGTGGTAACAGAAACTGCGGAAGCCACACGAATGGAAACACATCACTCGAGGAAAATAGTTCTACTTGTATGTCAAAAATGCCTTTAATTCGGCAAGATGGACTGACATCATAGACGCATTACAAAATAAGTTTACTATACCTACGTACTTTCTGAAAGTTATAATAGATTACTTAAGCGAGCGAAGATTGATATACAACAGGGTGGATGGAAAGAGGATAAAGGATCTTACAGCAGGAGCAGCACTAGGATCAATACTAGGAACAGAACTATGGAATGTTCTGTACAACAGTCTATTATGTATGGAAATGCCTGAAAATATACAGCTAGTAGGTTATGCTGATGATATAGCAGCTATTATAACGGCACGGGATATAGCAGAATCACAGATTAGGCTGAATCAAGTTATGAGAAGAGTGTATAGTTGGATGAGGGAACATAGATTAGAATTAGCAAAGGCAAAAACAGAAATCGTTATGTTAACTAAGAAAAGAATACCAACTATAACTCCAATGCAAGTAGGTCCAGAAACAATAATGACCAAAGAATCAGCAAATTACTTAGGAGTTACTATTGATACAAGGCTAACATTTTGGCAACAAATCCAAAAAGTAGCAGATAAAGCAGCAGAAGCTACAATCAAGCTAAGCAAACTTATGGCAAACATTGGAGGACCCAAACCAGAAAAAAGACGAATCATTATGAAAACCGCAGAATCAATCCTTCTATACGGAGCTGAAATCTGGGCACATGCGATGGACAAGAGGTATTGTAAAAAACGCATAGCAGCGGTGCAACGAAGAGGGGCTCTCCGAGTCGCGTGCTCCTATCGAACAGTTTCGCATTCGGCAGTCATGGTAATCGCGGGCGTGATTCCGATTGATTTGCTAGCGCAAGAACGAAGAAATATATATATAAGGGATCAAGCAACGAGCCGAGATGTCATTGTAGCAGAGGAAAGAAGGTACACGATGACAAGATGGCAAGAACACTGGAGTAATGATCAGCACGGGCGATGGACGGCTAGATTAATCCCACAAGTAGAACCGACACCATGGAGAAGTAAATTTTTACATCACTCAGTTCCTATCAGGCCACGGATATTTTCGATCCTACCTCTACAAGATGGGCAAAGTAAACAATCCAGGATGCAGTCACTGCAGCGCAACACATGACACAGTGTATCACACTTTTTTCGAATGTGATTTAGCAGAAACAGAGAGAGAATCTTTAATAGTAGCAGTAGGAGAATTAACATCAGAAAATATAATTTCTGTAATGCTTGAAAACCAAGAAAAATGGAATGCAATAGCTAAATACATAGAATTAATACTACGCAGGAAGAAATAGCTTAGATATTTAGAGGACCTAGAAGAAAAATCATAAAAGAAAATTAAAAAAAAAGGAACAAGCACGCCCCAACTTGAAGTAATGCGAAAGCGGTTCCGGGTTGGTTTCACCGTGGGAAAAGGAGGTGGTGTATTTGGTGAGTAGACCGAACAAGATCATGGGAGTCTCACATACCCTTGAAGTGCGGACCCTTCAAGATACCTATCAAAGGTTTTCATCACCGACCTACGAAAACAAAAAAAAAAAAAAAATTATTATTATTATTATTATTATTATTATTATTAATATTATTATTATTATTATTATTATTATTATTATTATTATTATTATTATTATTATTATTATTATTATTATTATTATTATTATTATTATTATTATTATTATTATTATTATTATTATTATTATTATTATTATTATTATTATTATTATTATTATTATTATTATTATTATTATTATTATTATTATTATTATTATTATTATTATTATTATTATTATTATTATTATTATTATTATTATTATTATTATTATTATTATTATTATTATTATTATTATTATTATTATTATTATTATTATTATTATTATTATTATTATTATTATTATTATTATTATTATTATTATTATTATTATTATTATTATTATTATTATTATTATTATTATTATTATTATTATTATTATTATTATTATTATTATTATTATTATTATTATTATTATTATTATTATTATTATTATTATTATTATTATTATTATTATTATTATTATTATTATTATTATTATTATTATTATTATTATTATTATTATTATTATTATTATTATTATTATTATTATTATTATTATTATTATTATTATTATTATTATTATTATTATTATTATTATTATTATTATTATTATTATTATTATTATTATTATTATTATTATTATTATTATTATTATTATTATTATTATTATTATTATTATTATTATTATTATTTTTATGATTATTATTATTATTATTACTATTAATAATATTATTATTACAATTCTTAGTATCCACGAATATTTTTCCTATCTAGGAATATTGCTCCCACCAACTTAATTTGTAAGTTTTAAATGTGTTCTCCGTAAAAATTAAACACGATTTTCACTGTTTTGCAAAATTTGTACTGGTTCGTGTAGCTACCATATAACTCTTAACACTCATTGCGAATATTTCGAAATCCAAAGGTGTTACAGACGTGAAAATTTGTAATTAGGTACTATCTCAAGAATAAACAAGCCCGTCCGTTACCATTTCCGAAAGTTCTCACTAACTTTCGTCAGTCAGTTACAGAATGGAACCGTTAGCTACTCGACGAAGTTTAAAAATTTGTTGAAGTTGACAAGGTTTTTGATATTCGTTTCCCAACCGACGGAGCTCCAATTATGTTTCTACCAAATATCAATAAGCCACAGCTATACAGCACTATATTATTGCATAAAAGTATTGCATGCTTATATTTATACACAAATTAAAAAAAAATCTAATCTATACTACATATTTTGAATTGGAATCATTATGTGGTTCAATTTCACTTTTAGAATATTTTTCCAAGGCCATTTTTTAAATTCGGCTGATAAATTTGTTTTATTGAAGTAAATTTAATACATTTTATATTGGACCCGAACAAATCCAGGTAACTTTGGTAGTATTAAATAAAAATACCAACAATTCTTTAAATACTTTTAGATTGCAACTATTTAATATTCTGTACAAAAACAAAAAGTCATATCATGATGATCTTATGACAGAAAAAAGATTTCATAATGTTCGACAAAAATGATCGAATATTAATTTTCGTCATTAATGTTATAGTACTAAAATTTTAAAAGAAAAAAGAAAAAAATAAATTAATTTATAAAAAAGAAAACAACACTTACTTCTCCTTTGCACAGCTATTCTCCTGCTTATAATACGGGTGATGAATACTATGATTAATGTGATTTATTTTATTTAGATTACTATCCAAAATGTTGAATAAGTTTTTACGACGTAAAGGACTACTTTTGCCAGAGCCCGGAGATATTTTACCAGCTAAGGCTTCTAGCGAGCTTAACATTTTATTAATATTTTTTGATATTACCAGAAGTGTCACTACTTCCTTTAAATATATATAATTTCATTAATATTATTATTTTAGTCTTCTTTATATAAATAAATTCACTAATTCAATAATTAATATTTAGAAGTTTTAACTTATATTAAATTTACAATTATATAATTTTATGTTAGTAATTTTAGTTAACATTTTAGACAAATTAATTATACGAAAGGCGAAAAGTTAGTTCTGTTTTTCATTTCGTCAGTAAATATTCTGATGTGCATTTTAAATTTTAATTTTTATTTTACTAATTAATGTTTTTTAAGTATGCAATTTATATCAAAATAATCAACATACATGTAATAACTTCAATAGTATGTTTTAAAATAAAATTAATTAAATTTATTAAAATCTGAAAAACTTCCAGTTCTAAATTGCATTTGAAAAATAAAATTCAGTGTTACAAAACTTATACAATTTTTGATAATTGCTGAAATGAGGAAAAAAATTATTTTGGTGATCATGGGCATTTCAAATTGCTTTTGCTTAGTATGTATATAAGAGATTTCAACCACATAAGAAATTTAAGTTTAAAAGAAAATTTCTTTAATTAATTTTATTTAATAAAACACCTTATTTTGACTTTACTTTTTTTTATATAATTTTTTATTTATATATATATTATATATTTTATATATATTTTTTTTTTATATATATATTGTATGCATTTCGATGCTATCATTGCATCATCAGCAATTTACGACATAAGAAATAACTAAGTGGTTTTAACGTTTATTTCAGGTCCCTTCCAAGTTGAACTATAATGCTTTATTTTTTGGCTCAAAAGTTATGAGATAAAGGTATGTAAAATAAAATATTTTTGTTTCTTGTAAACAAAATATGATTTTTCTTTTATCAATAACTAATGGCATTAACTTATTACTAAATTTATATTTAGATAGTTTCATACATCTTGAATACATCCGTAATCTTGCAAGAATTTTTAGTAAAAGATTTTCCTAAAACTTATTTGCCTTGTAAGGCATAACGATAACTCAGTTTAATGTCAAACCAGTTTTGGTTAAATTTTAAATAATATACAAATAGAAAAATTAGTCTCTCTCGTGAATGTTTAGGTTTAGAATTTGATGAAGAAACAAAAAATTGAGCAAGAGAGTGATTACGCCTTATGAACTATCAGATAATATTCTTCCACATTCTCAACTTACTTGCAGTTTCGTTAGAAGATTCACGAAGTCTTATCTCGAAATAAAGCTAGGACAGTACTTGAAAATCTCTGAATTCAAACCTAGATATTCAAAATTTCGATAATATCTGATAGAATAAAAGGTTCCATGACAAAATTACATATGAACAAAATTACATATTTAAATTTTTGTAAAAAAATTAAAATTATTTGGTTCTGTAATTAGGTTCTTATTTTCTTAAGAAAAAGTAAGAATACTAATCTTTTTATTTCTTAAAAATGTATAATTCTGCCAAGCCTCAAAAGCTTAGCATGGTTCTTTTAACGTTCATTAATTTTTTAGCCTCAAATATTCCAAATTTCCATCAACAATATCTTATAATTTGTAGAATCTCCGGACTAACCACCATCCATTTTATTCATGTATACGTGTACCTGTAAAAAAGAAAAAACGAAGCACGTGCAGAGTGATACAAGAAATCTTTTGGAAATAAAATAAGTCTGAATGTAGATAATTTTGTTCCCTATTCAAAAAAGGACATACTTTGCTCTAAAAATGCTGATATCGATACAATGAACGAACAAGTATTAAACATTTTAGCGGGAAATGTAATAACTTATATAAACACAGATTCTATTAACGATTGCGGTGAAAACTATGAACACAATTACCCCGTAGAATTTTTAAATCGCAGCAGTGCAAGTGGAATGTTTGTTTTTTTTTCATTCATTCATTTATTTCCTATTTACATTTTTTAAGTACATATTTACATTAACTTATAACTAATTTAGTTTATAGGAGAATAGTTAGTGGTATCTTATATTATAAGAATAGTGTTAGATACCACATCAAAATCTAAATTTACCAAATAAAATTCTTTTGTTGTGGGGTGAACAAAATTTTTAAAATAAAATTTTAAAAGAAAGTTTTCTAAAGAAAAAAATCAAGAGTTTCAAGCAATAAACAACAATAAAATAGTGTAAATATAAGAAAAACATTTCAAAATATATAAATAAGAAAAATATCTATAAAACGAAGTGAAAATTAAGAAGAGAAAATTTAATTTAAAAGTATTAAAAAAGAAAAAGGTTTATTAAAAACAAAAGGGTTTATTAAAAAAAAAAAAAGGTTTACGAAGATGAATTAAATGAAAACAATTAGGAGACAGCAATTTTACAAGTCCAAACAGAAATCACTAGTATCAATTTTTAAGCTCTGTAAACCAACCATACGATAACCATCACCTTTTATATTATAAAATAATAAGAAATAAAATAAAAATAAATAAGAAAATATATCAAAGTGTAGAACAAGAATGGATAGAAACGGACGATAGTAACAAACTAAAAAATATCAAAACAAATCCGAGACCTTGGAAAAATCTTAATTTACTTAACAGAAGAGAGTCGACCGTGATTACTAGAATAAGAATAGGGTACACTAATTTAACACACAAATTTATATTTGATAATACAACACCACCAAATTGTGCTTGTGGAGCAAACCTTACTATTAGGCATCTGTTCGAAACTTGTATTAGATATTCAAGAGATAGAGATAGATATTTAAAAAGTAATAGTCTAGATATTTTAAAGAGTGACGATGAAACCAATTATAGAAAAATAATAAATTTCCTAAAACCTATTGAACTATACAAAACAATTTAAAACAAAAGATTAAATAAAATCAATAAAATATGTTAAATGAAAAATATTAAATGTTAAAAAAAAAAACGGAATAAAATAGAAAATATGTAGTTATAATAACTTCATATAATTAATATATGTATAAGAAAAATTTAACTATTGAATTATTTTATATAGAAATCAAAACAAAAAAAAAAAAAATTAAAAATGTATTATATGAATAATAGAATATGTAATTAGAAAATAATAAAAAAAAAAAAAAAAATTAAAAAAATAAAAAAAATAATGTAAAGATCTGGCCTGAAAAAACCTATATTGTGTTCAAAGGCCACTTAAATAAAGTTATAAAAAAAAAATTTTTAAGTCGTTACATAATTAATTAAAATACATTAATTAATTAATCTACATTATCTAACAAAACTTCAATTCCACGGTGGTCGATATTTTGAAGCCATTTCTTGATATTACTTAGGAACAAATTTTTGTTTCTAATTAGCCTAATACACTCTGGAAGTTTATTAAATAATCTGCATGAGGTTATTGTAAAAAAATTTCGAAAGTTTGTAGTACGAAATACTGGGACATTAACAAGGAACCTATCATTAATTCTTAGATTATGAATTGAAGAGCTCCTGCTATTTAGATACCCTCCTCTAATAAAAAATATTTTCAAGACTTTATAATAATATAAATTACGTACTGGTAGTATTTTCAATTGCTTGAACAAATCGAAAGTATGAGATAGGTAATTTTTATTGCTAATTTTCCTAACAACCCTCTTTTGCAAAACAATTAGCGGATTAATTCTATTATGGTATGTCCCTCCCCAACAGCTTATACCATATTGCACTTTGGAATGAAAAAAACCATAATAAAACGTTTTTAAAACCGATATTAAGCAAAATTTGCTCAAGTCGTAAAAACTACGCAAGGTAGAACGTAAATATAGCTTCAGGGACGAGGTGTGCTCAGTCCAACTCAATTTATTATCAATTGTTACACCTAAGTACTTGAAATGCTTAACCGTTTCAATTTTAAAGCAGCTATTGCTGCATATACTGTCACAACAATAGGAGTATTGGTTAGTTAGCGTAGTGCAATTATTATTTACCAATTTATGTTTGTTGCACTCGGGGGCATGAAACATAATGTCGATTTGAGGGAAATCTTTGGAGACGAGGCTAAAAAACATAATTTTAGTTTTACTGGCTAAAAAACATAATTTTAGTTTTACTGCTAATGACTAACTTATGTTCAGGAAACCATTTTCTTAACATACTTAAATCTTGATTTATTTCCGTAATCATATTCAATCATATTCAATGGATTGACTGAAGCATAAGAATAGCCCAGGTAATCTGCGAAAGCTGTTAGATGGCCACAGTAATCTTGGGAAAATAAGGAATTTACGTATATTAAAAATAAAATTGGCCCCAATACAGTCCTTGAGGTACTCCAAGCTTAATACTGCAACTACTACTTATTTTATCGCCCAATTTAACCTTCTGCGTTCTGTTTCTCAGATATGACTTAAACCATTTAAGAGTAAAAGCTCGAAACCCAATATTATCCAATTTCTTCAAAATTATATCATAATTTACCATGTCAAATGCTTGGGTTATATCCACAAAAAGTCCTGCACATGATTTTTTGTTGTCTAAACCCTTAAAAACATTTGAACAAAAATTTAATAAGGCATCTTCCGTAGATACTCCTTTTTGAAACCAAACTGTATAGGACTAAAAAAATTTATTTTATCCAAATAGTCTAACATCCTATACTTAACAGCTTTTTCAAACACTTTAGATATAGAAGAAAGTAAGGAAATAGGTCTGTAATTTACTATATCTTTTGGATTATTCTTTTTAAAAAGGGGTAACACATTTGCAGATTTTAATAAATCTGGGAAAACACCAGACAAAACACTACAATTGAAAATGTGTGCCAGGATATGACCAATATTAAATGCAATACTTTTTAAGATACGGTTAGAAATACCATCATCTCCACAAGAATTAGAATTGTCAAGGGAATTTATTATTTTAAGCAATTCTAAAGCAGTTATACTTTCGAAGAAGAAACTATTACTTTGGGACATGTCCTCCTTAAGCCCTAAGTTATTGCAACAGTTACATAACAATGAATGATCGCATGGAACTAATTGCTCTGCCGCAGAAGTAAAGTAGTCATTAAGTTTATTTGCTATTTCAGTGTAGTCAGATATTTCGGAATCGCCATTTGATAATAATATAGGTTTTTCTATATCAATTTTTCTGTTTGTAATATTGTTTAATAATTTCCATTCATTCTTTAAATTACCTTTACACTTATTAAATTCGCGGCATATAGAGATTTCTTTTTTTAAATTATTACTAAACTTATTGTAATAGAACTTCAACCTTAAATTTAAAGGATGTTTATAACATTTTATTCTTAATTTATTCTTACGTTTTATATTTTCCAGTAGGCTGCGACTCATCCAGGGTTTTAATCTTTTGTTCTTCGTTCTTTGATTAACTATATAACTACAAGCACTAATATGTATTTTTAATATATTTTAAAAAACTACCATACGCATCAGAAACATTATATTCACATAGCCAAAATGCATTCTCCCAACTTTCATATCTTAAACATTCATTCAACTTACCATAATCAATCATACTTAAAACTTTAAATGGAATATATTTATTAGTGTTACTTAAATCTAAATTTTTTAATAATAGTCCAGTCATGCAGTGATCTGAAATTTGGAAAGTTAGCACCTTCACAACAATCAATAGGAATTCTACGAAAACGACCAAAGAAGTGGTCTAAACAGGTTTCAGACTCAGGCTTAGTTGGCTCGTTTATGAAGGATACTAAACCATGTTCTGCTAGAAGTGCTAGGTAATAGTCTGATTCGTCATTAGTGTACATAATGTTTAAATTCATGTCACCTAAGAGAAGGAGATTTCCTGATTTTTCTTTAAGTAAAACATTTGAGAGCTCTTCGAGAAATAATCTTACACTACAATGATGAAATCTAAAAACGCACCCCCAGCCGAATATGATTCGTTAGGGGTAGCATAGAAATTATATCCAGGTATTTTATAATCATTTAGCTCATGCTTAAAGATCCAAATCTCCGAAACAAATATTAAAGACGGGCAGATGGAAAAGATTTCCAAATGCGAAACGAGTTCTGTCTAAGGCTTCTAATATTTTGATGGACAAAAAATAATGTGAGATCAGATGTGGACTCCAAAACACTATCACCATTGGTGGTACTAGTGCTTTGAGGATATCGAAAATTGTTATTATTTGACATTTTAAATTTAAAAAAGTTAAGAATACGAAAAAGTTAAGATAAAATATTAGTACTAAAGTTTATCAAGATTCTCAAAGCAACTAATTTTTATTTTAATATCACCTTCTCTTTTTCTGAGAAATATGGTAGATTTTCTAACCCAAACGTAATTATAACCTTTTTCTTTTTTTACATGACTAACTCTTTTGAGCAATGATCTATAATAAGATGTTAACGATTCACTGATGAAAATTTTTTTCGTTTTGAAGTTGTTTCCATATATTTCAGCTAATGGTTTATTTTTTATCGACTGCTTCTTCCTCATTAGTTTTGCCTTGCAATCCATGTTTATAAACTTTACGTGAACAATGTTTTCACAATGTTGACTGGTGCCAGTACCAAATTTATGAGTTGTAACAAAGCACTCAGAAATTTCACTCTCATTAATTCTTTCGCCCATGCCATCCGAGAATAAAGAAAGAACTTTATTTTTTACTTTAGCTTGATCAACATTTGGAATGCCAATAATATCGACAAATTTTCTTTTACGGTTTTTTTTCGTTTATGTAAAAGTTCTTTCTCTTCAAGCAGAACCCGTATTTGTTGGTTATTTTCGGCAAGCATTTGTTTCATTAGTGAGTTTATATAGTGACTGCAATGTGATCTTCGGTGTTATTTCAGACGGGGTCACTTCCTTGGTGATGGTTATTGAAGTACCTGCTATACAACGTTGGTTAACTTGAGAGGCTGGCGGGGTTTGAGCAAAAACATTATCATCATGTATAGATTTCCTGTTTTTTATACATTTACTGCACGTAAATAGTTTGTTATTAGATTTCATAAAATCTACTTTATTACGTGACAAGTTGGCACACTCAGCATGTAACATGTTTTTACAAACGCCACATTGAATTGTTAAATGAGGACGTTCAACTTCTTTATTGCAGGATATAGACATTTTTAAATATTAATGTTTTAAATATAAAATTGAATTTGAGTTAATTTGAAACAAAAAGATTTATGTGTAAACACTTATAAATTAGTTGAACGTTATTTTTATATAACCCCAAGTATATTAGTTTTTATAATATTATTGTGAATTGCTCTGTATTAATTTTTTGACGGCTGACAAAAATAAATATATTATACAGAAAATAAATATGGTTGTTTCTCTTTCTCTAGCTAGTCCAGATTCCAATTTGTTTTTAGCTGTTCTTATATACATACATACATACATAGTACATATGATAATGACCATATTACTGCTTAACTCAATATTAAAATAATAATTATATTGCCGCCATTATTGTTAAAACTGTTTTCCTTTAATTTGAATGTAATTTACTTATTTACTAGTTTTTATTCAAAATGAATTATGGAAAACACTTTAAAGTTTTGTTATAAAAAAAGTACAGCGAGGGTTTCACAGTTTATTTAAATCTATATACTATTTACAAATTTTGCCCTTTTTAAGATTAATGTCTTTTTTAAATAATTTGGAAAATTGACTGCATTTCAATAATAACATATACTTTTGTGCATTATAATTAGACACATTTAATATTTAATATTGTTAACACTATTTTTTATTAAGTTCAATTACATTTAAATAATACCTAATTTTAACAATTGCAAATTTTTAATACTATTGTTGTAAATATTTAAAATATAATAGTATTTTTTATTTAAATTAAATTATCTTAAATTTTGTATATTTTTTAATTTCGAATCAATTAGATTCTTATATATCTTTTTCTTTTTTATTTATTTATTTTGTTTTTTTTTTTTTTTTTTTTTTAAATATTTACAAATATTTTTATATTAAACGAATAAAAAAATTTTTTCCGCGTCGCCTTTTCATCTGAAATATCGAATTAGAACTTGTTCGCCCACTGTACAAAAGTATACTGTGAAATGTTTCCACATAAACTTAATTTGAAAGTAGGAGTATAATAATATTTCTTAGAAACCTCTTTTTTGGAATTAAGTTGCGCACTATCTAATTAAATAAATAATAAAAATATTTAAATAATTTATTATTTATCTTGACTTATAAAATTTTTATAATATAAAATTATTTATCATCAAAAATCAATTTTGGTTACAATTTTCAGTACGCGGTTTTTAAAGTCCAATATTAATAATTAACAAAGATAAGGTTGATGAGCTGATTATGGAAAACGTAACATAAAGATCGTCCCGCTGACATAAAACTACGCATTATATAAGTTCGGCACTTATGCTAGTCCAGCATCATAATTTCTCAACTTTCTGGTAATTAAATTATTGCAAAGCTATCTAATCTTTCAATTCGAGTATATTATATCCAAAATATGAACCTGTCTTGAACCTGAAATAAAACCTGAAGTAATTTAATTGTATCGTTAGTGCCCTGGGAATTAGAGGCATATAACTTTGTAAATTTGGTAAAAGCGTCTATTACCAATTAGATATATTTTTTTTATTTTGTATCATTTCTAACTATCCATAATAATCAATATGGGAAGTTTCAAATGGAACAGCACCTTTGGAAATTGAGTGCAAATAACCTTCCTGATTTCCTGACTTAGGATTTCATGTTATACATTTTAAACAACTTTCGATATATTCTCTTATCTTATCTTTTAAATATGGGAACCAATACGTGCGCTTAACACATTCACATATTTTTTCAATACCTAAATGTACTAAGGTCTCATGAACAATTCTGATAACTTGGAACTGCATGTTTTTAGGTACATAAAAGCGGACTTTATTGTTTTCAATATTACGATAAATTAACCCATCTCTCATTTCAAATAATTTACTTTCAGAACTTTCTAATTCGGTGCGCAGAGCTTCAAGTTCAGGATCTTGACCCTGACATATAGCTAATGTTTTTCAAATGAATTTTCTTCAACGACTAATATAGCTAAAGACCTACTTAGTGCATCTACGTGCTGCATGCGATTTCCTATACGATGTTCAATATCATAATAGAATTTCAGTATTTCAAGGGCCCATCTACATATGCGAGGATTAAAACTTGCTTGTTAAGAGTTAATGTTAAAGCATTACAGTCAATAAATATGTACGGAAACGACGTAAGGCATATATAATAGCTAGCGTTTCAAGTTCACATGAGTGATATCTGCTTTCAATATATGTCGTACGTTTGGAAAAGTAGAACACAGGATGCAACTTTCCATCATCTTTCTTTTGTAACAGAATTGCTCCGTATCCTACAGAGCTTCCATCGCAATGTAGTCTCATGCACTGGTGAAAAGATTGATAAAACGGGTCTTTTTAACAATTTTGACTTTAGTTCATTAAAAACTATTTATTCATTTGAACCAAAATGAAACGTTTTTGATTTGCTTTTTAGTAAATCTTGTAAAAGTTTTGCAATACGACTAAGATTTAATATAAATTTTCGGAAATCGCAACTCATTCCATAAATCACTGTATTTATCCATAAATCACTGTATTCCATAAATCGCTGTAATTGTAAAATTGTTCCAACATTACTTTCATTTGGTTGTATTCCTTTCTATCTCGACGTACATCCTAAATAATTGATTTTGGTAAATAAAAATTTACATTTAGCAGTATTTAATTCAAGACAATTATCAGATAAGATACTAAAAACCTGCTTTAGAATTATTACATGTTCGTCTACAGTCTCAGTCGCTATTAGTAAATCATTAATGTAAATAGTCACTACACTTGCTTTTTTATTAATTCAGCAAAAAGTTTTTCAACATATCGTTGAAATACCGAAGGGGCATTAGCCGAGTAAGCCGAATAGCATTCTTTTCCATTCGAACTGTCCTAGAGGTGTTATGTAAATTTAATAGAATTGTTCTCCATGTGAACATCGTGTAATCCACTTTTTATATCCATTATAGTTAATATATTCGCGAATCTATCTAATAGGTCTTCGATTACTGGCAAGGGGTAATTGTCACGAAGAGTTATCTTATTTAACGCTCGAAAATCAATACATTGCCGATAATCGTCAATATGTTTTTTTCTTAGTAGTACAATAGGAGAGAAAAAGGGGGAAGAGCTTTCCCGAATAATACCGTCTTTCAATAATTTATCTAATTTTTCCGATAAAATATTTTTTTCATGAGATGATAAACGACGTGGTTTAGAAGTAAAGAATTCTTCTTTCATTAAATTAATTTTCATCTCGCATTTGATCTTAGGTTTCATATTTTTCTTACACTCATTCTTATAATTTAAAAATAATTTTTCAATTGTATTTCTCGCTTGAAGAGAAATTTCTTCACTAAAATTTAATTCAAAATTTTCAATACTATTATCATTATTAGCAATATTTATATTGGCTAATTCACATATACAAGTTACTTCATTATTATCTTCTGATTAAACATTTTTATTGTTATTATTAATAATAAATTTGTTTTCCTTCGGTTCAATTATTAATTTGAATCCTACTTTATTCAAAAAATCTCTACTTATAATAATGTCGGCTTCCATTGTTTCATTTGGACGACCAACAACTTTATTAGTTCTAATTTTTCGCAAATATTCAAATAATTATTATATGAACCTAATATATTTAATTTGGAATTATTAATTCCATAGTAAAATTTTAGAACTTCTTCCAATTCCAATTCATTAAGAAATTTATTTTTTATGATTGATATTGAACTACCAGCATCATGCCAGTATAATGCCAGTATAATGCGAACAATTTTATTTCAATAAGTTTACCTAAATTTTTGTCTTTCACATGTCGGTGTTGTGCATTCCCGATTTTGAATTTCATATATGTTGTTTGTTGTTGTTGTACTCATTTTCAACGGACTATTTTTTATTTGGTGGTTAGTTTGTCCACATCAATAACAAGAACCTTTTTCTTTTTAGGCTCGATACAATTGGTTGCTAAGTGAACTTTCTTGCCACAATTGTAGCAGCTAATCTCACTTCTTTTATTAATATTTGTTGCTAATGCTGGTGTTACATATTTTTTTTCTGAACAGTTTCGATGATTATGACTTCGATAACCTTCAGTAGCATCCCTTATTGAAATTTTTTAGAAAAATTGTAGAAGTTCTTTTGGTGATTCAAAGTTTTGCATTCTTGCTTGCTTTTTTAGATTGGAATTGATGATACCATCAATCAATAAATCCACTATTTCATCTTCTGGTACATTTACACGGTTGATTAAACAAATTTTTTCTTGATAATAGGACGAGAAGGTTTCTCCACCTTTCCATTTTCTGGTTTCCTATTTTCCTATAGTCCTAGCTTCTATATTTTTTTAATGTTATAAACCTGTTTATACCACACCATAAAACTCTCATCTCCTTCAAACTCTGAAAGGAGTTCACTTATTTCTTTCATGTTAAAACTAGAACTTTTTGCTTTCTCTTTCTTCATTAATTCTAGTTCTTTCTTCAATAATTCAATTTCCTTCAACTGCAGATCTCTTTCATCGGCGGATAATTCGCTTTGTATAGCTATTTCTTCGGATTGTGACTGGTTTACTGTTTTACTTGCAAATGGCGTACTTGTTTGAACACGTTTTCTTGCTGCACTAACATTTTGCATAATATCGTAATCTTCATCTTCTGATTCTGATAAGTCTTTCTGTTTCCTTTAAACGTTCATAAAATATTCTTTTGGTAACAACACAATTAATAATCTTTTATTCACACAACCGTATTAACTCTTCCTTTTTATAATTTTTAATGGCGAGCATTTTCAATTTTTTTTTTTTATATTTTGGATCTATATCCCACTTCTAATTTTTGTAATACTTGTTTCTTTCTCCTTTATTAATCAACTGACAACTGACTGACAACCCATTTATTTTCTTGTTTATCTTTCTCTTTTTTTCTTACGCTATCGCTATGGCATATATTTTGTTTCTAATGGCGAGCTAGCAACATTTACATTTGTTGCAGAAACATGCATAAACCCTACACATTAAAATTTGATGTTGTTGAAAATGTGAACCTAAATTTCTGTAACGCAGTTTGTATTAAATTGAGAAATATTTCATTTGATGCCAAAGAATAAATTATGTTATATAAAATAATTGAGAATCATTTAACCAATCACAGATTTTTGTACCGCTACCAATATGGATTTCAGAAAGGTATTGGTACTCATAATGCTTTAACAGATGTTATTGATACCATATGAGAGAAATTAGAAGATTTTAAAATGGTGGCAGGAGTGTTCTTGTATCTAAAGAAAGCCTTTGATTCAATTGATCGCTCGCTTCTTCTTAAAAAATTTAATTCATTAGGGTTTTCAGAGCAATCTTTGAGAGTTATGGAGACTTTTTTTATTATTTATGGTGTAAATTTTATATTATATAAAATAGTCGAACGTCTCATGCTCACACACGGTTTAATCATTTAAATAAATTTTATCACAAAATTATATTTTAACTTAACTTATCTAAACCTTCATAAAACTAACTATCATAAAAGAAATAATAGAATTACCATAGAAAATAAAGAGATAAAAATATCGCGTGGTAATTGATTGTAACCGATATGATTGTGATCAAATTGAAATATGTAGTTACATAGTTTAAAAATGTGTGGTTCTGTCTTCTAACACATAGAAAAAATTTAGTTTTGATTTTGCAAGTTCATTTTTTTTTTTGTTTTTTATGAATAAAATAAAAATTTGTGTATTAAAAATAAATGTGAATATCAAAAAATTTACTGGAAAAAACAGGAAGTGTGTATTAAACGCAATAATGATATTAGAGTAGAATACGCTTTCTCTGAGTATATTCATTTTAATATATATACAAAAAACGACATGATTCTGATTGTGTGCGTTTGTTCATCCGTTTAGATATACTCAATATAGATCAATACAAATACAGCAGAAACTATTATTTGTTAGTCAATTCAAGACTGAGCTTCGGACACAAGGTCAAATAATGATCTTGATTACTAGAATTTTCCTCAAACCCATATTAACATCTATTAGTTATATTTGCAATTTTGAAAATTTGGGTTAGTTGAGTGCATACGAACATTTCAACTAATTTACTGAAAGTAGCTGAAATTGATATTGGTCTAAAATTGTGGTTGTCATTTTGATCTCCTGAATTCTTATATATTATTAATTTTACGTATTCCAGACACAAAACCCCCTTTAAACCAGGGAGGAATTCATCAATTATTTATTATTATCTAGAAGTTCTTCTTTAAATAATTTTAATGTTGACACTGAAATTTTGTCGGCCCCATGAAAGTTACAAATGTGCACAAAAATTCTTTACAACTATATAAACCCACGTCGCAATAGAATTAGCTAAATTTTTCAACTATATTTCAGTTCCCCTTTCCTGTTAAAAAAGTCGCTTCAATTACGTTGTCAAAAACCTTTTACACACTTATGCCGTTGCAAACTTTTGGCGGGACGAAGTTACGTAGTAAAATAATTGGTGATTCCACTTTAAGTGAAAGACGATGTGGTGTTAATCCAGCTGAAGCAACTGAGTTTAGAAACCCTTGCCAAATGACAGCTAATACACCGAGTTCCGACTACTAATTTGAGTTGCACAACCTTTTATGTACCCTCATGTTTTTATTGCTTCAAACTTATCTTTCGCAAAAGTTTCCACAAAAATTAACACTTTAAACAGGTGTAAATTTCATCGGCTGATATTGACTTTGGGGTGGACGGCAAAATTTGACAGAAATTTCTATAGAAGAGTACTGAGCTCCTCTCATCTACCATTTCTTTTCAGAGAACGTCTTCAGTGGGTTTTTATTTTTTTTTTTTTGTAAATAAAGTATTAAAATAAGCAAGCAGTGACCATGGTCCTGTGTCTGGATATGAAGAACCCATTACTTCTTATTTTATTATTTGAATTGTTTTTTATTTTTAATACCGTCCTTATTCAAATTTTCTGGATGTCAATTGTTTTATGGTACAGATATTTGAACCAGTTGAATATTGTGAAACGGATATATTACAGGCTCGACTTCAGGTAATAAAATATGTTCCTGTAAAATTTGGTTGAAATTGCTTAATGTATTTAAGAAGAATCCTGGAATAAACATACTAAACATTCATTTTTATATATTGTATAGGTACCTACCTACAGTTTTTTTTTTACAAAACCTATATACTCGTAAATACAAAAATTAAATAATTTTATAGATATCATCATATTCTTTACTGATTGATTCAAAGCATAAATTTAAAGAACATCCATATGAAGTTTATATGCACATAAAATGCACACATATATAATATAATTATAATAAGTACATGCATAGGTACATGAATGCCAATTTCTTAATGTACATAGAACAATAAAAATTTTATAAAAATTTTATTCAAAACAAATTTTCTTAATATTATTTTCTTGTTAAAAACTTCATCAACTTATCTTGATAATGTTTACAAACTGTAAAACAATTTTAAAATTATTATAGTTCACGAGAATTTAAGGACATTCGCACTAAGCAAGCACCTTCTAATTTCATCTATCTGTTCTCTGGTGAACCCAAAATATGTATCTACATATATGATATATATACATAAATACATATATACATAAATCCTATACAATATAAATGCTTCTTTGGATTTGCAACTTTTATATGTTGTTTGAAAAGTATACATATAACTTATAGATATATAAAATATATTTAATTTTCTCTAAAAAAAAGGTCCGAGAGAAGGCTTTCTTTCGAACAGTCCTTTAAAAGTTATTTAAAAATTAATTAATACACCTTCTCTACATTTTTCAAATGGATTATTTCATATGGGTTTACCTATTATTCTCCATTTCAGTATGTATACATCAATATACATAAGTTCTACTAAAATATAAAAATTAAACACAAAACATTTAAAAAACAAATCAATTATTAGATTAGACCTATAAATATGAAACGAATCTATGTCAAATGAGAAAAAAACCATATTCATCTTTTTCTCCTTTTAATTAATACAAGGTATTCCCGACGTAACATTCGCAAAACTTTTCTTAATATATCGTTGAATTTAGGCATAACATTTTTGTTATATAGTATATAGGGTATTTTTTTCCTAGCATATAGGGTATTTGTTTATAGCATATAGGGTACAACTTCTTGTTTAGAAATTTCTTTTCCTTACAACGGAGACACCATGTGGAGAAGATGAAGAAGCCATACTGAAGAAATAGTCAATATTTACCATGGTTTGTTTTCTATAATATCTTGCTTCTAGTGTTGTTTTTATAAGAAAGAGTTTTAGCAAATGTAGTGAATTTTTAAAAATGGAAGCAAGATTTACCACTATGGAAACAAAAGGAGTATTTTTTTTCTGCTTGTCAATATTTCGCTCTAAAAGATAAGCTTAATTTGAACTTGAAGATGTGTCACCATTGCTCAATTAGAAACATTTTGGGGTGGTTAATTCAAAGACGCACACCATTTAAAAAATTTAATTCGTATACTTTATTTTTTGGGTAACTTTAAAAAATACTTCCCTTTGGTTCTTCAATTAAATATATAGTTTTCCTATATGGATTTAGAACTTAGATCTAATTTTCTGTCAATGATTTTAAAGATGGGCATAAAAATTAGTGCTTTTTAATTTTTTTTATTTCTTAATGAAATTTTTTCCGCTAGAGTTGTGTGGCCAGTATACTCATTCACTTCTATATTACTTTTTTAATAAATTTAGCAGCAATATACATATACAACAATTTTTAATAGTTTGTACATTAGTTTTGATATTCAACTAATTTTGGATAACCCAATCCCTTCTCGATATCCAACTAGGTTAGTTTACCTTTAAATACTAGAAAATGCATTGTTAGGAACTTGTAGGTACATTTTCTCCCTGAAGTTTTTATATATATGATGTACATATACAAAAACTTTAGAGTATATCAATATAAATGTATATTATATTATATCACATTATGTAAAGGTAATGTTATGTACACTATAATAACATGTATTGTATAGCATTCATTGGAACCAACGCTTAGAAAAGAAAAACTATTTATATACTCATTAATTTATAATAATTCATATAATTTATAATAAAATAAAAACAAAAATAATATGTATGTACATATATTAAGATATTATAAGAAATGTATGTGTTGGAAATTAGATACAATTTTAAATTTTGATCAAGAAAACAAACTCAGTCGAATACAAAACACTGAAGAAGTCTGCAAGTAGTTGACGAAATACCCGTCGTACCTGTATTATAAGCATTTCAGTAATTAAAAGGAATAAAATTCAGTAATTAAAAGGAATATATATATATTCGACTATTTTCACTATTATACAAAAATTTTACTCTAACGCTAGAAAATAAGTTTTTATAAAAACAAACTCAATTAGTTTTGTAATATTAAAAAATGTTCTGATAAAAAAAGACCTCCACTGTTCGATAGTGTTTAAGGACTCTTACCAAGTTAAAGGATCAACATAATTAAACATATGCAGATATATTATATACATTATGTTTACTTCACTTAATTTTTCTCTTATCATTTTACACACTATACCATTAACATAACAGCACTCTAGAACTATTATTATACGTTACAATTTGCTTTATGTTTTAAGATATACAAAAAAATGTGTGTATGTAAAAGAAATAATTTAGCTTTCTTTTGGGAAATAACAACTTTTTTTAAATGTTTACACTATAAATTTATATAAGTTAAGAGGTTTAAACAAATTTTCTTATCTTTCATAATATTGCATTTAAATAACCCTTCAGATTTTGGGTTTCAATTCATAGTAAAATTTTTGACGAAAATAAAATTATTTATTGTCTTTTTTTCTATTACAAATATTTTTTTGACTGAATATGACTGAATTTCAACTCTAAAACACATTTGTTTAATCAACATAAAATAAATGTTTCATATTATTTGCAATAAAAAATTATTATATATTTATATATTCATATAAATATTATGAAATTTTCAATTACACTGTGTTTCAATGTTGACTGAACTTCTTTTCATTACTTTATTGTTATCCTTTTAATTTTTGTTGTTGGGTATGTTTTTATAAACATTGTCATAGTCGTCGTCGTCGTTGTCGTCGTCCTTCGTGTTCGTCGCGTTATCATCTTGGTCGATGTCGTCGTCATCATTGTGTTGTTCTATTTACAAATCATATACATACATATTATACTTTTTTTCATATGTACAGGTATCCCTTTTGTTTTTGTTTAATTTGTGATTTATTAAATTTTCTTTTATTTATAATACGTCGCGTATATTATATTACATGTTTGTTTTCTAATCTTTTTTATTATTCGTAACTTCTTTTGCTCAACAATATAACTTTCTTTTTTTCATGTATATACTTTTTTAATACAACTTATTTGTCTATTCTTAACAACTAATTTTTAAATACATAGCTATTATATATGTATATATACAAATACAATATGAATTTTACACTTCACCAGAAACAGAACTAAAGTAGAAAAAATAAATTAAATAATTACATAGAATAAGTTTATCCGTTCATTATTTCACTCACTTGTTTTGTATTAAAAATTTCCATTACAATATAATTTTTTTTTTACTAATTACTTAGATGAATTAAACAATATCAAAGAGGAAGTAAAAATATTGGTATTTGTAAATTTTTCTTTAATTTTCATAAATAACTAATTTTTTATTATTTCAAGAACTTAAAAACATTTTTGGTTGTGTGTGTTTTTATTGCGCTTCCCAATTTTTTTTTCTATTTATTCTTTGATTGTCAAAATCGCGAATAAATTTGTTTTACGAAATTGTTCAATTATAATATTTACAGTTCAACCCGAAGTTTGCTACTAAAGTATATTTTAAAACTTCAAAAAATTATACCATTGCAGAAATTTTCCATGTTCTTCAAATTTTTCCAATTTTAGGAAAGTAAAATGAGTAATAAAGGAAACTCGCAATCTTTTTTATTTTTAGTATATATATATATATATATATATTATATTATCAAATTAGTGTATATATATAAATATACATGAACTTAGATACCACATTTTTCTCTCAGTACTAAAAGAACCTGAAGCAATAACAAGACCAAAAAAATAGTTGAAAATGAATGCTTCCGAAGGACTCAAAATAACTGAATTGTATACACTACACATTACCCAATTAGTACTATTTTATTATCTATTGATATTCTCAGATACATAATTCATATTCACATATCCATATTTAATATACATTTATACAAGATGTTTTCTCTAGTAAGATATTTCACTGTATACAACTTATTTATCCGGTAAATAAACTTCAAAAAGTCTCGACTCAAATAAAAGGTTTGTGCCACTTTAAATGTCTACAGTTACGTTTTTTATTAGTTTTCATGTTCTTTCCTTTTATAAACATTATCTGATCTTAGTTCTTTATAAAATAAAATAATATTGATATAATAACTCTGACCATTGTTATAATATATACTCCCATATAATTTTACACAAAAGGACTTTAGAAACGTTATTGTAAGGAAGCAAATACTGGAATAAACTTTTTAATTTTTGTTATAATCATAATGCCATGTTAAATCATGGAGATATTTAATTTTTGTCTATTCGTAGAAATGTAGAATTATAATACGGCGTTACATAGATATTTAATCAAGGGGGAAAACGATATATTTTATTACGTACGTGTAAGCATAGAAAAAACAATAACAAGAATATTTTTTTTCAAATTTCACGAAATTTCTCTGTTTTTCTAACTGTATATTTCATAACAAACTGAAAAGTTTTAAAAAATTATTTGGATATGTTTGTGTAAGATTGATATTTAACATTACCCACGTAGCACATAAATAAATTTGGTAGAAACAAATTGTAATTATTTCTACTTTAATATTATAAGTAAGTTGTACACAAATTTATTCCAAAATCAACACAATCTTTATATGGACCGCAAAATCAAATGTGCACTAAAAATATAGAAAACGGCTCAGCCCTCATAGTGGTTCAGCCATCGAAAACGATTTTTTTTTAAATCGAATTTTGAACGATTGATAAGGTGCATTAATAACTGAAATAATGAAAAAGTATAAATAGAAAGGTTGTTATATAAGTTGGTAACTAGTTGTAGTGAAAAAAATGGGGGCAATGAAAACTTCATTGAGTTATAATTTAATTTTAAAATACTATTTAAAAAATCTCAAGAACTCTCAGAGATCAATATTAGTAGGCAGACGATAACTTCAGACAGGCACGCTAATGACTAAGATTAATTTTTTATTTTAGGGTTAAAGGGAAAAGAGAATAAAAATTGCTTAGTACTTTATATCTAACAATAAAATAATTTTCTGTTATTTATCAAGTAAAGAATAACAAAGTAATGTAATTGAAATTTGACATAAAAATTACATTAAAGGACCTTCCCTATTACTGTAAAAATAACTACAATTAAAAATATGTATAAAACATAAAAAAATAATTAATTTAATTAATTTAATTAAATTTTTATTCGTCCCAAAATGAAAAAAGTTTGCTTGCATATTAATATACAGATAAACTGATATACATACAGAGCTGGGTAAAATACAAGTACTATACTACTCATTGAGTAAAAGTATTTGAGTAAAATTATTTAGTAAACAAATTTTAAATACTATTTTCAAGTACTTTTTAAATAAAATGATTTGACTTGATTTTTTCAAATACAAGTAAAGTATTTGAAAATTGTCTTAATTGCTGTATTAAACTACTCAAATCAGATACTCAAATACTAAAATATTTGAGTAATATAATATAGAAATTAAGATAATTTTCAAATACTCAACAAGTCAAATAATTTAACTCAAAAATAGTATTCGTATTTGAAATACTTTTTTCCAATACTCTATTTGTACTTGGAAATGACTTTACTCAAAAAAAATATTTTTTATAGTATTTTAAATACTTTTACTTGAATACGACCCAGCTCTGTATACATATAAATAAATAAATTAAAAAAGCAAATTAGCGGAAATTTTTACCAAATCTCTTATTGAAACGTTATCAAAACTTTGTAAATGTTAGCCTAATTTGCTTTACTGTATTAATTTATATATAAAACACTTGTTTTGAAAATTTCATACCCACATACTACAGCAAAGTTAATTTTTCTAGTTTTATTAAGCTTAAGCTTTCGGTTTTTCGCAATTATCTTTAAAAAAAATTTGTATTTTATTTTATAGAAACATAAAAATACAATCATTTGTTGCTTACTAGCACAATTTGAACACCACATAATTTCAAAAACAAAGTTAAGACTACCTTCATTTTTAAGTAATGAAAATCAATAAATAAACAATCTATATAATTGACCCCAATAAAATGTTTTACAAATATCCCGAATAAAATTTGTACCAAAAATTATAAGTACATATACAAAAAACATCTATTATACACTGCACAGAAATTTATGAATAAGTAAAATGAAGCAAACAAATTTGTTCTTGAGCTGAACAATTAAGTTTAAAAATTTAAAGGTAAATGTTAAAAAAATGTTACGCCAGATTTCTTTAATTAGTTCACGGTTTCATTATACATTTGCATCTATATAATACATTTACATCTATATTATATTTTTACAAAATCTGGCAATTCTATAAACACAGAAAGAACAAAATGCATTTTATATTCAATTAAAAAAGGGTAAAAGATATAGAAGATTTGTAAAATCCTTAATAAAATCCAAACATGATACATTTACATCTACAAATATTTAAATAAACAAATTCTCCAAACCGTAAAATTTTTAGTACATATTACTAAAATTAATGTAATGAATGAATAAAACATGTAAAAAACATAAATGCATAAATCGTAAGTATGTAAGTATGTACCTACCTACAATAAATTATAAAACATGGAAATGATTTTCATACACTATGTAATAAATATTGGAATTCAATACAATTTCAGTTTTAAATATTTTATAGGCATGCGCCCTAAAAAACATATTTTTCTCTTGGATAATTATTTTTATCCGTTCTGATTCGAAGCAATAATGTGAAAATTAGAATACATTTTGGTTAAAATATATAAATTACAAAAAAAAGAGAAAAAGAATTTAACTATTTGTATGAAGGAGTATTTCTTTTCATAAGAAAATTTTCAAATTCTCAGTCGGTATCAGTTGTAAAAATTATTTAAACAATAATGGAATTTTGTAATGTTATGTATAAATATCAGTCTGAATATTAATAATATTCATATATTGTTTTTACAGATTTAATTAAAAAACATTTATCTATTTTATTTTATTATATTAATTATTTTGTAATATTGTACAAATGTATTATTAATTTATTATTCCAAAATTTTGTACAAATTCTTTTACCATAAGAGTAAAGAATATCTTTTTATATTGAATATTTTCATATATTTAGCCGACCTAGTGGTTATGCCATCTAACTATTATTCACAAGCTTCCGAACTTAAATAATAGTATAATTTTTCCCGGTCAGATCCGAGATCTGATTTAGAACGCTGGGGGGCGCAGTAAATAGAACACCTGCCTTTTAACCGAAAGGTCCCAGATTTGATTCCTGACGAAGTCAAAAAATGATTCAGTACCTTTTGTCATTGGGATAAAATAGATGAAAAAAATTAGGTTAGAGTTTTGATTATCACTAAAAAGAAAATGGAACTTTTCTATAATGAAGGCTCTATGTAATAAATATAGTTTTCCAGATTTAAAGTTAACGTTAGGCTAACTAAAAACTTATGATAAAACTCGATACGGATCGATTAATTGCAAAATTTTCACATAGAGATATTTGTTAAAGCTGCCATGCATGTTATTTCAAAATGTCGGTTCAACAAATCAAATGGGCATCTTATGATAAGTTCACGTCACTTTTTTTGCCATACCACGAAACTAACACCATAATGTTAAAAAAGTGCAAAACGTTCACAATCCTAAATTTGACATTTTTCTTTGTTGTTTTTATTTTTTATTTAACTTTTATTTTGTTATTTATTTACATCATATACCCTTATCATGATTCTCGAATCGAACGTATAAGTAGGCAAATTCGCCGTCATGCGATCATAATTAGCGAAGCGAATGAAATACGTTCGACAATTTGGCGAATGAAAAATTTAGGTGACAACCGTAAAACAAAAATAAAAAAAAAAATCTTTAAATTTGTTTATGAAATTTATTAGCACAAAAAAATACAGTTTAAATACAGTTTTTTTCTTTTTATTTACTTTTCAATATTTAATTTTCGAGTGTTAGGTTAGCAACGACTTTTCCACAGCGAATGAATTTATTCGCGAATTATGATCACATTTACGCGAACGTTCGACTAGCCACTAGCATATTCGCTTCGACTCATATTCGATTCGAGAATCATGATAAGGGTATTAACCTACAAATAAAGTTAATAAAAAAGGTTTTTCTTATTTTACTTTTAACATGTACAACATTACAATTTTTTTATGTTAAATTAATACTAGTGGATCCCCTGTGCAATTGCACAGAAGTGGTTCTTTCAACACACAATTTTTTGTAAAAAGAAATATTTGTTTTGGAATAATTGTACTTGTTTTCTGAATCGCCTGATTATTGAATATATATATATATATAATGAAATTAAAGTATAATACCTAATACTTTATGACGAAATTAATACTGATTTCAATATAGCTTAACACATTAAAATCCCATTACTCTCAACGTAGTAGATCGATGTATTTTAATTCGTTTATAGTCAAAAACGTTTGTAGTCATAATTCTGTTATAGTCAACAATAAATAGGTCAACAATGTACAAATATGTATATTTTGTGATTACATAACAGAATTGCTATTTATGAATAAGAGTTTAAAATTGTTATACGAAAAATATTTTATTGAATTTGATTTTGTTTATAAAGACGCAATTTTTTTTTTGACTACTCCTATAGTCACAAAACTGTTATAGCCAGAAATATTACTGAAATTTAGCGAATGACTATAATATAACCGCGTTTTACTGCCGTTTTACTTTACCGTGTGTACAATACACTCAAATTTCATTTATTTTTTTTTCTTTTATTCCATTTTGTTGATGAAATTACAACAACACTTAACCATGGTTAAATCTCTTTTAGTATGTAAATTGAGAAAAAAGACGAAGGAAAGAAAACGTTTCTAATTTTTTCATTAGTATGGTTTTGAATCCTCTCCAGTTTCCTGCTTTAGCTTGTGATGGTAAAATTTATGTCGGATTGAGTAGATTTTTTTTTTTAAATCAAATTTTTGAATGAAATTTTAATTAGTTTTTAATAGTATTTTCAGTAGATAAAAATTTATATTTTTTGAAATATATTTCATTTTAAAAATATCTCTGTTAACAAAATCTTTCGATTTTAAATATTCCCATAAGGCTTATACACAAATAAGATATATTTTTAAAGTTGCGCTCTGAGTAAGAAGACCTGTAATAGAGTGCATTGCTTAGGATATTGTCAATCCCAGAAGAAACTTTATTTATGATAGTTTTGAGCTTTGCAGAAAGCTCTAGTAGATTTGTAGACTGTTCAGTTGAATTATTTGTGTTAGAGAAATTGCGGATAGTAACTTCTTCATCTCTTAATTATGAGGTGAAATTATTAATTTTTTCTATTCTATTTGTTATTTTATTATGTGTTCTGTTCTTTAACGGAATATCGATTATCTAAGTATAAACCTAATACATTGTAAATTTTGGGATTGATCTTGGAGTATGAACTTACTTGTGTCTGTTTTGTTCAAATTATTAAAATTTATATTATTTTGAGATAGTCATGGAAGATAATTTTGTTATATGTGCAATTTTGAAATTTGCTTGTAATTGTTTATTAATTGCGCAACATATTTGAGCTATTTTTTGGAATTATTTTCTGAAGACGATTTTGCGATAATTATTAACTTCCATTTTTATTATTGTTGTTTGATTAAGCTGCTTATGTTGTTTAAGAGATTTTCAGGAGATGTTTATTTTGATTGGGGATATGTTTATTAATTTGTTTATTAATTATTATTATTATTTAAGATTTTTTTAATTTGACAGGAAAGAATTTCTTTGAGTTATTTGGATTTTTGTATTTAGGAATAATTTTATTCATAGTTTGAAGGATAATTTCATTTAATTGGATTAAATGAAAATCTATATTATGGTTTGATATATTGCAATTGTTTACAATTCGAATGCTTTTGTTTGAATATTCTAAGTAATAATTTTGCTCTAATTTCTTTTGAAATTTGCCCAAGCTCACTTTTGTAAATAACAGTTTATTATTGTGGAATAGTAATTCTTGTGTTAAAAGCTCTTGATTCTTAATTGAAATTGGTATGTAGATAGCATTATGATTACTATATAGTTTGTCTTACTTTCCGAAAAACAAATGGTTATTCTGGCATCGATGAAAACTAAATCAATATAAGAATTTGCTCTCGGTAATGTTGGTCCATCATTTAAGAGTACCTTACATTTGTATATAATTGTGTTATCTTGTAACTATATATATAATTGAATGTCTTTGGTATTTTTAACAGTGTTAAGCAAGTTTTATCATATAATATAATTGGCTATCATATAATGGTAAATTTCAGGAGTCTTAACAATCATGAGTCGTAAGCGATCTATAAGAATGTGTAGATAAAATTTAAAACTGGTTAAAAGATGGAAAATTACAATAAATGAAAGTAAATAAATAACTAAAATATAACTTTACACTCAAGAAAAGACCTATGAGACCTCATGTTTATAGATAAACATAAATGGAATACCTGTACCGCAAGAAAATGATACTAAATATTTCGGAATCCAATTTGATTGAAAGTTGACGTGGTAAAGACATCTTTCAAGCAAAAGAGACCAACAACAAAATAAAGTTAACAATTTACTACATATAAAATAATGACATATACATCCTCACTAAAACTTATTCGGACATACGGATACCAGGTATGGAAAAGTACTTCTAACTCTAATGTGGAGATAATACTATGCAATCAAAACTTTTAACCAGTACTACTAATTAATACCCCATACTTCATTCGAAGGAACCTACTGAATATCCCAACTAGTAGCATACTAAAAAAGAAGACCTTAGCTGTCTAACAGAGAAAAACAACAATTATTGTTATCAAAAAAGTACTATAATCAGTAAACCAGCTTTGTAACACATACATTAAAGGAATTTTATTTTTATGTTCAGAAACATTATTATAGATTTCGAATAGAAAGAAAGATCTAATAAATTCAAAGACTCAGAAAAAAAAAATAAAGGAAAGTTATTATAAAATGTGGAAAAAAATTTAACTATGTACTAAATAGTTTTAGTTTTTTTCCTTAACATTATTAATAAAATCTGTTTATTTTAATGCAAGTATTGCACTCAATAAAAGAAAAACCAAATTCTTTTAATTTGAAATTTAAATAAATAAAGGAAACAAAATAAAATTCCTCATTCATCACATTGTCACAAAGGCAAATATGTATTATAATATGGTATTATTCACTCTATCTACTTATATCTACTTTAAGAAATAGAATATTTTTTCCTGTTTTAACTAAGTAATTTAAATGTATATTTTTTATTTTAATGTATATAATAATAAACATATACAGTGCATTGTATCCATATGGATGAAATAATAATCATTTAATCATTTGCAAGGCCAAATGACCTTTGCACTCAATGACTGAGCGTCAGCGATTAAATCATTAGTATTCTATTGTAAGGCAATTCAAATAGAAATTTCTTCTATTATAAAATTTCTAAGAAAAATATATAAATAAAAAAAATATAATATAAAAACAACACGAAAAAATTTTGTAATTGCACATGTCTATTAAAAGAGGAAACAAAAAACATAAAATAAAATGAAAATAAATTCTAAATTTGGTTGATGTTTTTTTGAATATAGCATAATATAACTTGAGTTCTTTAAGAACAAGGCGGCTCTCTGAAAGGTACTCTGAATTTTAAAGTCTGTAGTTTAGCTATTCGCCTTGTAGTATAAAAAACAAAAAATGATATTCCAACCTTCATTTAGTTTTATGTCTATAAAATCAGAATCAATAAACGGTTTTAATTTCTTTAATTTTCACGATATCAATGAAAAAATCAGTTTGATACAATTCAAACCGGTTTTTAGTTCTATTTTCTTAAGACTCAACTTCTCATATAAACGTTGTATACTACATTATCACATTACTATATTATAATATTATAGCAGAGGTATCCGACGTTGCCAGAGAAAGCTGGCAGAATTTTCTCTTTCTATTTAATTTGGAAATATTATTTGCATCCTTATTCTAAAATCCATCATAGGGATAAGTCGGAGTGATTGAATGAATTTAAACCCTCTATTTCGGAACAAATTTTGCTAAGTTTTAATAAAAGTTTCGTAATATAAAAATTCTAAATCCCTGCTTAATGTAAAAAAAAGTCAAAAATGTCTGGAGGAAAAATTAAACATAAATAAAAAATAATAAGTATTATATTCTTAAATTATATTTGTTTTACATTTTAAATAACTGTTAAACATTTCCAGTTACCCTATGAGAATTTTGAATATGGATGATGACAGTTAATAAAAACAATCAAACAGTTACTCTATTGGTGTATTGTAGGACCCATATATACCATGTAATATATAGAAGGTAATGTTAGAAAGAATGAATTTATATGAATATAATATCTATGTATTTTATATGTAATCAAAGAATATATCTAATATTATTTGATTACATCATATATTGGAGCTACATAATTAATAAGTTTTGGTTTTTTTTATGAGATTTATACGAATAAATGTGATTGCAATTTTGTTTTTTTTTAATCTCCTAATTTTTTTAAAAATTAAAGCAAACTTTGTATTATAATTTGAATTTTAAAAACTAATTATATTTTTATTCATCTCAAAGTAAAAAAATTTGCAAACGTAATTAATTACCTTTACTGATTACCTTTGAATTATTAAAACTACAAAATAAAAACCAAAGAACTTTTTCGTTACAGGTAACTCAACTCTATTTACCTTGAATTTGAAAAAACCTTAAGTCACAAGTTTGTTTTTCCGTAGATTAACAGAATTTGGCAAAAAACTTTCCACAGGTTTTTTATTTTTATTGTTTATCAATTAACATAATGTATCAAATAAGATTTAAGATTTCAATTACTTTGAAATTTAAAAAAAACATAGTTTTTAGAAAAAAGAATACAAATAAAATAAATTTAATCAGAAAACAAAGAGAGAAAGATAAAAAGTTATTAAAATGATTAAGGCTACTAAAAAACGAAAAGAAAAATTAGTAGGAAGACCAAGGGAGCATTTGGAACAAGGTTTTCTTTTAACGTTCTTTTAATTTGCTCAAATTTTCCAGAATTAGTTCTGCGGAAAGGAAGATTAAAAAGATACGGAAACGAGTACTGGTGTTAATATACGAGCTAATCTGATATTTTATAATCTTGGAATCAATTTTCCGATTGTACTACTCTTGAGATATGAATAAGATATCCGGAACAACCCTTCTTTTTTGATTGCAACGTATTCATTTGAAGAATCTTAAGGCGATTTATGTATGGAGGTATGATTATTTGATTAGAACAGGAAAGATTACGTAGAGCAATATATTTTTTGAATAAATTCAATCATATTAATATGAGTGGAGCGGTGAGGTGACCAGACAAGGTTTGCGTACTCAATGTGGGGCGAATAAGAGTTGTGAATAAACATTTAGTAATGAATGGATCTTCAAGCTCGTTAGACCATCTTTTTATAAAACCTAACATAGAATTTTCCTTGTTTTAATTAAAGTGAAGTTTAAATGTGAGTTTATCGTCAAAAAGGACGCCAAAGTCTTTGAAATTAGAAACTCGGTTGATGAGTTTAGAATCAAAAGTATTATCAGGTATTAATGCAATTGATTTACGAGTATACGAAATAACAACGCATTTTTCAATATTAAATAGGAGATTATTCTCAATAAGAACTACCGAAAAATATTTTGAAGATATGTGCAATAGATTTCGGAGAGTTGACACTAACATCGTTATAAGACATAGTGACGGGAAATTGATCAGATTTACGTTTGGAGTTAACGATTTTCTAAAATGTAAACCAAATTACAAACTCATGATTGTTGTTACTGATTTTCTCTTTTAAGTACTTATTATATGCTTTATTCTTTTTATTTCTTAACTTTTTTACTTGATGAAAAAACAAAGGATGACTGGAGTCTAGAACTAAGGTCCCTAAGGTTCCTAGCCAATGATACATACAATTCCAATCCTTTGGATAGAATTTCGTAGAATTTAGACACCGCTTTATGGATGTCATTATCCTCAATTATAAAATCAAAGTCAATTGATAAAAGAAAATTATTTAGAGCTAAAAAATTAGCTTTGGCGAAATTATAATTATGAGATAGATTATAAGCAGGTAATACTGAGCTATTAGAACAATATGAAAGAAGTATAGGATCGAAGTTATCAATGTTTACTAAAGGCATAATGGGATCACTAAAAGTATAATCAGCCCAATCTGTTACAAATCAAGTTGCCTAGCTATACAATTGGTCAGAAGAGATTTGTTTGAGACCATTTGAATTACAACCATCCAGTAAAGTATATTCACAGTCAGAATTAATTTGAAGTGGAATTCATCCTCGTGATGTGCCGTACGATCATTTCGATAAATTAAAGTCACCGCAGACTAATAATTCATCAGACGGATTCATTAAGGTTAAGATATAGTCAAGAGAAAGTGAGAATATACGTCAACAACAGATTTTACAGGTATATAACAACAAACAACATAAAGCGATTTATTTAGAAGTTCTACTTTCAAAGCAACCAGCATTAAAGATATTCTTAATTGCCAGTGTCAGATTGGTTAAATAGTTCTAAGAGCTGAATTGAATTAGTCAACCAGGTTAAAGAGTAAACATCAAAATTGGGAGTAATGGAGTTACGAAAAACATATACGAAGTTTTGGTACGTATATATGTTATTATTCCTGTATTTTTTATTAGCTTCTTCTTTTGATTTCAGAGCTTTGCTGCAGAAGTCATTTACTTCGAAGTTTGTGCTTACAAGACAGTTGCCGGAACCACCTATCAGTGAGTTAACAGAGATTGAATGTTTCTCTGGATGGGTAGTTAGGAATAAATTCAGTAAGTGTCCGTTCTGGTCGCTTAGGTCTAATATCCTCGTAGAACTTTTGACAAGTTCACAAAGGTTGAAGTAATGGGAAAAAACTTGTTTGCCTTCGGAACTGTTGTGACTTGAAAACTTAACTATACGTTGGTTACGTATTCTGCGAAAATTTCAGAAGAATATAAAAAATATTGCAATACATCACAGAAAATAGGATTTACGAAATATAATATTGAAATAGGTAAGCCAATGAAAATATATGTAAATCTTTACAAAATTTAATGAAAATATATCATTTTTATTATTTAAAATTATTAAATTTTCAGTATTTAAGTATAATGTGGTTTTATAATTTTTTAGATCATTAAATATGATTCAATCTTACATTATGTAATTCTTATGTCTGGGGGTCTGGTTTGGGATCTACAGGGAAACATTTGATCGGTCGCTGACCCAGATGCACAACTGTCGAGTTCCTATTCAAGTGCTTACATCACCTCCACGTGGTGATCCCTGGGAACTGTTTTACATAGCATCCGCTGGTAAGCAGGCCAAAATTGTAAGTGCGCTAAAAATCCTCAAATTTTGAGGTTGGCGTAAGGCTGACTCCCTTAACCGTGAAAATTACATAGTTTTGAGAGACGCAATTGAAGCCTCGCATACGATCGAAATTATTGGAAACAGACCCGTCAAACGTTTAAAGAACTCCGATTTAAGAATTTGCAGTTGGAATGTAAGAACATTCTGTCATCCAGCTGCATCTAACAAAATTGAAAATATTCTCTCGCAGTATAAATCAGACATTACTGCGATACAGGAAATCCAATGGAAAAGATCTGGCATGTTAAAAAACAAACATGCGATATATATTACAGCTGCCACGAAAAACATAACATATTTGGATGCGGATTCGTAGTGGGAAAACGGCTTAGAGGAAACGTTTTTGATTTTACACCGGTTAATGAACGTCTAGCCGTCATCCGTATCGAAGGCAAATTCTTCAACATCAGCCTAATATGTGTGCACGCACTAACCAACGAAACGGAGGACTCCCCGAAGGATGAATTCTAAGACATCCTAGAAAAAACATATGGGTCCTGTCCTGAGTACGATGCGAAAATCGTGCTTGGAGACTTCAATGCTAAAATTGGTAAGGAAGGAATTTTCGGCAAAACGGTTGGTAACCATCATTTTCACCCCCCACCGCAGATAATGGATGCCGAACAATTGATTTTGCAGCAGCTCGTAATATGGTTATAAATAGCACAAAATTTCCCCCATAAAAATATCCACAAAGCTACCTGATCTTCGGATGGACGTACAGCGAATCAAATTGACCACATTATGATTGACGCCCGACATGCTACCAGTGTGTCGGATGTACGTACCTATCGACCAGATAACATCGACTTTGACCACTTCCTAGTTGTGGCCCAGTTCAGAGCACGAATATCCAATGTCAAAAAAGGACGCACCAGCCAAAATAGGAAGTTATACATTATAAGACTTCAAACACCTGAGATAGTTGTTTTTGATAATCAGATTTGTTTTTAATGATATATTTAGATTTATGGAATAAAAGTCGAGTTTCCTTTCACTAATCATTTGTATTTATTTCGCAAATATCGATATTTCGGAAGCAACTTACTTCCTTCATCAGTGCTTTGCGACTAATTAATATTTCTAATTTGCAAAATAAATACAAATGATTAGTGAAAGGAAACTCGACTTTTATACCATCAACCTGAGATAGCCTTAGCATACAAGGAGCGAGTAAGCGATATACTCAATACCACACCTCTACAACATAATCTCTCCGTCAACGAAAAATGGAAACAATGCGCAAACATAATCACGATGGCTGCTACACATACCGAAGGTTTTGAAACACCTCGCGTGAGAAACCCACGTACCCATGGTAAGTCTCAACTTTTGGATATAGAATCAAACCGAGACGGAGGCGAAGTACGGAGCTTTTATAAAAAAGCCAAGCATCTTCCAGCTGGTTTCAAGCCTACACACGCGCTGAGGGATGATTCGGGAAATTTAGTAACCGATATTCAAGGGATATTAGAGACATGGAAACAGCATTTTAAGAACCTGTTGAACGGCGCAAACATAGAAAACACAGATACGCTTCGCCCCAGGCTTCCGTCCTGGTAAATCAACCATCGACCAGGTGTTCGCATTAAGGCAGATCCTGGAAAAGGCCCTCGAATTTCAAATCGATACGCACCATCCTTTTATCGATTTTAAATCTGCCTATCAGTGCTTTACGAATCAATATCGGAATTTGGTTTCCCAGCCAAGCTTATCCGTTTGTGAAAAATGACCCTGGGAAACATCCGGTGTGCTGTGGGGATTGGGAGGTACATTTCTGATTAATTTTGAACGTGCTCCGGATTTCCACAAGACGATGCGCTGTCATGTAATTTCTTTAATCTGGTGTTGGAGCATATAGTGCGACGTTTCGGTGTGGACTCACAGGGCACTATATTTTACAAATCGGTGCAACTCCTGGGTTTCGCTGATGGTGTCGATATTATCGGAACATCATGACGATCAGTCATCGAAGCCTTTACACAGATTGAAGAGAAAGCAGGTAAAGCTGGTCTTCTCATAAATGAGAATAAAACAAAATATATGCTGTCGACAAATAAAATGTCCTCACAACATCATATAGGACACAACATCACTGTCGGCTCATATAATTTTGAGGTAGTTCAGCAGTTTATCTACCTTGGAACCAACATCAACTCCAGCAATAACATCGATGTTGAAGTAAGGGAAAGTATTACCCTGGCAAACCGTTGCTACTTCGGTTTGTCCAAACAACTGCGTTCACAGCTCCTATCCCAAAATACCAATGCACAATTATACAAAACGCTCATCCTTCCGGTGCTGTTATATGGTTCTGAGTCGTGGACATTACCAAAAGCAAGCGACCATGCACTTGGTATCTTCGAGAGAAAAATTCTTCTTCGCATTTATGGTCCTGTGTCTGACGAAGGGGTTTGGAGAAGAAGATACAATGCCGAACTATATAAGCTGTTCAACGACATGGACCTAGCTAAAAAAAAGTCAGAATAAGACGGCTTCATTGGCTAGGTCATGTAGAGCGTATGGATGAAAATGCTCCGGCTAGGAAACTCTTCCAATCCAATCCCCAGGGAACGCGTTGTCGATGGAGGCCACACCTTCGTTGGAGAGATGAAGTATCGGCAGATATGAAAAAACTTTAAGTCACCAAACGGGGGGGATTTTGCTCGTCACCGAAATCAGTGGAGGACAATTTTGCACCAGGTGAAGGACCTTCAAGGTCTGTAGCGCCCAGCAAGAAGAAGAAGAAGAATTCTTATGTCTTCCTTCCAAAATTTATCAAATAATACAAATACAAATATGTAAATATAATCTTTAGTTTGTTTTGTCCATATGTCATCATTAGTACCTGTACTTACCAAACTTGAAGATAACTTAGATGCTTTCTGTTACATTCATTGCTGAATCTGAACATAGATAACGAAACTAGATACAAATTAAAAATAAAATCTGGCCAAAATTCTGAAGGATTACCTTTACCTACCTGTAAGTATAATTAATAGTCAAATTGTTAGATTTTGTTTTTCCAAATAAGGAACAAACATTCAGAAATTGAAAATGACTCTTAATAAAAATTATTTTTATATTAGTTTATATTAATTATTTGCTAAAATAAAAATGTAATCTACTATTCCCATCTCCAGGTATATAATAATAATTATATGATTAAAATACTTTAGACATTCTAAATAATATTCTAGTAAATTGTAAAAAGCTTGAAAAATTTTTTTTTTGTTTTATTTTGGCACCCTTTATATAAAAACTGTCTTCATATAGCTAAATATTTAAATTTCAAAATTTTTGAAATTACGCAAAGCTATATATGCTATTACTTCAATTAAAGCTAAAAACGAAAAAGCTACTGTTGCTGAAGAAATGAATATATTTCATTAATTTTTATATCAATAGCTGTTTTCAATATAAGGTAAGCTGAAAAATAGCTACCATTGCATAATTAATAGTCCCTGCCGAATATAGGTGATGGAAATTTTAAAAAAAATTTATTGTGTTTTATACAATAACAATGTTTGTAAATTAACATTGAACAAAAAATACATCAAATACTTAAATATCTTAAATTATCTATTTTTTAAATGAAAATATAATTTTTTTTAAGTTTTAGAATTTATATTTACAGGAAAATTTTTAAAATAGAATATAATAATGTAATATAAATATAGATAAATATAAGAATGATAAATAAAAGTAAAATACAAGTGTTCAAATTTGTTGTATTTGTATGAGTTATTCTCGCATGATCATTCCCTTTTTCGCAAGCTTTCCGCTATTACGGTTTATTTTTAATTGATGAACTTGAAAATATTTGAAATTGAAACATATAGTACTGAAAAAATATGTATAAAATATAACTGCGTAATTATGTAAAAATTATATTATATACCTACTTAACTTAATGTGTAATGAATTAAATTATAAAAAATAAAAGCATAACAATACAGACAAAAATGCATAAAAACAATTATATTGAATTTTTATTTAGCCTTTATATTACATACAATAAAAATTAAATTTAATATATAAAAATAAAAATAAAAATATATCAAAATCTTTATAATTAAAATTCAAACAAGCATTAAATTTTGGAAGATAATGATTTGCCGTTTGTAAGAAGATATATTGTACCAAAAAAATAAGACTATTAGAAGCTAATAAATTTTGACTCCTAAAAATTGCGTTTTAACGAGTAAAATAATTC
The DNA here is from genome assembly GCA_963942445.1 of Argyra leucocephala. Taxonomy (NCBI): domain Eukaryota; kingdom Metazoa; phylum Arthropoda; class Insecta; order Diptera; family Dolichopodidae; genus Argyra; species Argyra leucocephala. The sequence continues at coordinate 78,565,408 of OZ012680.1, read as the reverse complement.
TATGCATAACACAATCCATGTGAAACAAAATAAATTTTACAATCTCACTTAGTATAATAAAACCGCCGCGGTGTACAAAATAAAATATTGAATTTTAGTAATTTAAATAATCCTTTTTGCATATTTGTATTGCATTGTGGGCTTGCACCCATTCACAACATATTAATATGGTACATTTACATTATCTGAAGTACAAAAATTTAATTTTCATTTCACAGATTATACAAAATACGTTATTAATTCCTAATTACTTATCAACATCAAAAATAAAATAAAATATTAAAACACGTGTGCATATTCCTCCACTTCAACATAGTATGATGTAAATTGTAATGCAACTAACCGCCCTAAATAGAGTAGTAAGCGAATAGAAAATGAAATAAAAAAATAAGCAAACCAAAAAAAAACGATGAAATAAAAAAAGCGTGCCCCTTAATTTACATTGATTTAAAAGCTGTTGTAGAAAAAAAAAAGAAAAAAATATTTTAAGGAATATAACACAAAGCAAAAATAGCTAATTTTTTTCAAACTATTCTAAATAAACATAACAGAACAAACGAATAGATTATCTTCATCTTAATTTTTAATGTGCTTTTCATTAATTGAATTATTTTTTGCTTTTTCACTAGCATTTTTTTTTATAAACAGCCAAGAGTTAAGATGTAATCTTTAGTACGGACGCACCGCTTAGATGGCATTGAACAGGATATGAAGAAAGAAGAAAATTATTGGAGGAATTAATATAGGAATTTGCAGAATGAAGTTATTAATATTAAAGAATAATACATATTAATTTTTATAATAATACATAACACCATTAAAAACACTTATTTAAAATAATGTTCTAGAATCAACAAGTCATGCTCTATTTGTGACTGGACACTTATGGTATCATTACTAGGGAAAAATTGACTGCAATCATCAGCAAATAAAAATAATTTGCTTATGAGTGGCAACTTATGTATATCATTAATAAAGATTAAGAATAGAAGAGGTCCTAATATAGATCCTTGAGGAATACCTATATTAATATTCTTAATTGAGCTTTGATTGTTTTTAAAAATTACAAATTTCCACTTTTAAATATAGGAGTTACTTTTTGAATTTTTAATGAAGTAGGATAATTTTTACTATCAATTATTTTGTTATAAAGCATGCTAATAATAGGGGCAAAAGTATTTGCTGCGTATTTGATTACTTTGGTTGGTTGGTATTACATTTAACGTTTTCTTGTTCTGAATTTGAAATAATAAAGAATACAGTAGCACATAGTTGTTTGCATAGTTAAATTAAAAATGAAAAATTGAAGTTTTATTAATATTATATTACTATTACCATTATATATGCCAAGTTCACACTGTGAAGCACTTTGAAATGCAAAAACACAAACCAACTACACAAATGTAAACAACAAACAAAACTCAATAAATGTAAAAAGGTTAGATTGCATCAGAATTTTTTTCCTGATGAAATGAAACAGTGAAAAAATGAAACATAATTTATAGACCTGGAAAAAGCATTTGATACAGTTTGGTTGAACGGATTAATTTACAAATTAATAAAACTTGGCATACCAAAACATATTATTAACTGAATTATATGCAGATTGGAAAATGAACTTAAATTATGATAAATGTGACGTAATTCTATTCAGAAATACCTACAAACATCTTAACAACAATAATAAAAGAAACTGGAGAAATTTTCACATTAACACACCAAATGGACACCACATTAAAAATTCATTATCAACTAAATATTTGGGAATTAAACTACATCATCATTTAAACTACAAAAGTTATATAAAAGAGCAACTAAATAAAGCTAGAAAATCATTCATTTCATTAAAAAAATTATTCTACTCACAAATTATTTCAATCATTATACAATCATACCTCAAAGAGACATCAATTATCAAAATAATAACTATTGGTGGATGAACGACAACTAAACTAACTAAATTACAGTAAACACTTTAAAAAATATAATAATTCATATAACATTAGTTATTTATTTTCTTTTTGTTTTTTGTTAGTTATAATTTTGTTTTTTAGGTTTTAAGTTTTATATCACAAAAAATGTTCACATTGGTTTTTTCTAATAAGAGCAAAAATTTAAAGTAATCATGAACTATAAAATAATATGGTCCCAAAGGAGGAAAAAACAATATGTACTATTATATATAAGCATTCATTATCTTTAAGAAAAAGCTAAGAGTATCATCTAACTTAAATAGACCAGTAGCTATAATCTAAACTTATATTATAATATCTTTTTATTTATTTTTTTTGTATTTCTGTAAATTATAATTTTAGAAATAATAAATAAAAAATGAAATAAAAAAAAAATTACTTTTTTACTAAAATTTTGTGTCTACGGCGGTTGTAAAATCGAAAACAAAAATTTTACATATTCATAACTGCAGCCTTACCACCACATGAGCAAAAACTAAAATTAATTTGTGTGCATTGAACTTTACGTGTGAGGTTTCTGATGTTATTTTCATTACAGAAATCATAAAGGGCAATGTAAAATCAACTTTCATTTCCACCAAAATCCTAGTTAGAAATCTGCCCAGTCTACGCTTATTCAATTTATTTGAATAAAAAAAAAAAATTTGTGAACTGTATTCCATCTTGGGTCGTATATGTGATTTATAGATAGTAAGAAATTGTGGGGGGTCTAATGAGGTGGTGATGCTTACGCCACTTAGCCTCTCCCACCTTATTTTCCTACTCTCACCTTCACGTGGTGACCGCTGTTAACCCTAGCAACCCATACGAACGATCGGGTTCTAACCCCGGTGTAGTAGGATGTATAGGGGACAGAAGATAGGGTAAACATGGCGTGCATTGGACAACGGCGGAGGTAACAACCAAAAGCGGAAGATCCATGCCCGGAATTGAGCCAGTTTCACATTTTGAATTTAAGGGTTTTTTCCGTAACCATGCATGCAGCGTCTGCATCTCCTAGTTGGAGCGGCTGCAAAAGGCGTCTGTACTCACAATGAGCGGCCTATAAGAAGATGTATCTGACCATCCAACGGGCGGGCGTGCCTGTCAGGTTTGAGCTTATGGTTTTATCACCCATATCTCAGAAAATGCCAAAGGGTCAACCAACTGATAACATTTTATGAAAGATGACAACGATTGGTAGGTCCCCAAGAGGTAATCGCGATGAAATCACGGTGAATCATCCTACAGCCTCGGTTGTAGTAAACCGCACATCGGATCCCTGTACGATGCAGATCGATACGAGCAAGTTGAACGCGAAATGATTCGACTCAAGCTGGAAATATTATGTATAAGCGAAACCAAATGGAGAGGACAAGGAGATTATATATCTCCCAGCAATTTAACATCTATGCTGTACTCTGGAGATGATGAAGCAGTTGCTGGCATAAGGAGAGGAGGTGTCGGCACTATGTTAAGTCGCAATGCTAGACGTAGTATTGATCTCCTGGGCCCCAGTATCCAGAAGACTTGTCACAATATAATATACATTATAATTATACAACAGAAATGGAGGAAATCGCTCTGCGACGTAAGAAACAAAAGGAGCGCGGATGTCGGAAGTGACCACCATTTGGTCTTCGCGCGTATGCAGTTGAGGACGTCAGCTGTCAATCGATGTAGAATCGGACCGGAAAGGGAGCTCATTTCAATGTAGAAGCATTAAAAAATCCCACCATATGTCGTAATCTAGTAGCCAGCACCAACGACAAAGTGACAACATGGATGGTTGAAAATGAGCAAGATGCATCTATAGATGTAATGTGGAATAATACGAAAAAAGCATTTATAGAATCCGGTACCGGTAACAGTACCTTCGCTATCTACCCAAAGAGATCCATGGATATCACAAACCTCATGGGATAAAATTGCTGAACGTAGTTCTTTAAAGAGGAAAATCAATGCCGAATCCAATCAGCAAAAAAAGAAGAACTACGTTTGCAGTATAGATTAGCACATAAGGCTGCACAGAGGAGTGTAAGACGTGACAAACGGAAAAATATAGAAGATCTTGCAAAGGAAGCTGAGAGCGCTGCTAACAGAGGAGATGTCAAAACTCTTTACAAGATTACGAACCAAATTGCCAAACGTAACAGTAAGGAGCATCAAACAATCTTGGACGAGAGTGGAAGGCTGTTGGTATCTATGGATGATCAACTGCAAAGATGGCAGGAGCATTTCTGCAGATTGTTAAACGAGCAATTCGTAGAACAAAATGTATCCACAAGTTCTCCCATGCCAACCTTGCGCAGATCATTTAGGGGTATCGATGTGGGAGCCCCAAGTATAAGCGAGATAAAATCAGCAATTCTCCTTTTAAAAAACAATAAAGCAGCAGGAGTAGATGAGATACCCGCCGAATTCCTAAAAGCTAATCCAGATGTATCAGCCGATATTTTGTTTTCTTTGTTCCAGGCTATATGGGAACAAGAAGCATCCAAGCAAATGGAAGGAAGGAGTTATTGTCAAAATACCAAAGAAAGGTAACCTAAATCATTGCAATAACTGGCGAGGTATCACTCTACTCTCAGTTTTCTCGAAATTAATGGCTAGAATAATGCTCGAAAGGATTAAAGGCAGAATAGAAGCTACACTCAAAAGACACCAAGCAGGTTTTCGCAGTGGCCATTCGTGTGTGGATCACATCAACACATTACGAATAATTCTTGAACAATCCACTGAATTTAAAGCACCGCTGAATCTCATGCTTGTAGACTTTGAGAAAGCCTTTGATAGAGTAAACCGAGAGTATATTTGGGAATCGCTTAGTAGGAGAGACATTCCAGAAAAAATTATAGCTATAATTAAGGAATCCTACAAAAATGCAAGATGTCGCGTTTTACATCGAGGACAGCTGACAAATTGCTTCGAGGAATGTCAGGGAGTAAGGCAGGACTGTATTTTATCACCCATATTGTTTTTAGCAGTGTCCGAAATTTTATTTTAAAAGGGCGAAATTTTTTATTTTTTCAATAATGCCCGCAAATTTTTATTTTTATTTTTAAATATTGATATCGCTCTTCGTAATAAAAAAGAGAAACTACTAATTCTACATCATGTCACGCATAAAAATCCTATTCATATAATAATCATCAGACCAAAATACGAAAAAACAGAAAAAGCAAAATAAAATCATAATATTTTTGAGAATATTACGTATTTTCTTATTCCTTTTTTTCTTATCATACCAACGAAAATATAAAAGGACTATGATGAAAATTGTATAACTCTTAATAACTTCTAATGGGCATTAATTTATTTCAGTTATTATGTTTTTCGCTCTCTTTAAAATATAATTCCAAATTATTTTAAAGACTCAAGTTAAGTAAAGAGCGCAAAAATAGTTATGCTCAAATAAATGTTATTTTTATTTTGCTTTTTTATTTTTCTGTATTTTGATCTGATGATATTTTGTTATATGAATGATTTCTATGCATGACGTAATGTAGTATTCGGTGGTAGTCTTTCCTTTTTATTACGAAGAGCGATAGCAATATTCAAAAATAAAAATAAAATTTTGCGGGCATTATTGAAAAAATAAAAAATTTCGCCCTTTTAAAACTCTTTTAAAATAAAATTTCGAACACACTAGGTACATTAGTTTTAGTTGATTTGTTGCTTTATAAGTTGTATATGAGTTAGGGCGATATTATTTTTTTTTTCGTTGCGATTTTTGTTTAAATATTTGATAATTAGTATAATCTATAATGTTGTAGATAATGAATAATGATATCAAAATGAAAATACTGACAACTTTTAGTAGTTCTAAATTTTACAGTTTAGGAGAAAAGTCCTGGGATTATACTACAATTATTTTTATTGGGATTATGTAGGTATCAAAAAATTTATACCTTGATTTTATTTTTTGGTAATATTGAATAAAACAAAAAAGTTTAGTATCACTTTAAAATTTTATTCAGGAATGAAAAAAATAGAACAAAAATAAAAAACTCAAATGTCCACATCAACTACTTTTTTTTTACAATAACCAACAGTGACTCATCCATATAAATTTAAATGAAACTGCAAATTGCGCATCAATTCAAAAGATAAAAAATACACTTAAAACCCTTATTAAAAACAAAATCTATAACGGCGATAATAATTCAGAATCAGACAGAAACAGAATCCCAAAACAAAAAATTATTCCTAGAGAATATCAAAGCAAAACTTATTTTAACCACCACAAATTTAAAATTATTAAATGTTTTTTCTCTCTTTCGAAGCAATAACAAATTTTTATTTTAAATAAATGTATACCCAAAGTAAAATAATTCTAATGCGTTTAAACAAAAATTATCAGTAAGAGAAATGTTAAAATAATTTCAATTTCTACAAAAGAGAAAAATAATATCTTAACTTTTTGTTTGGTATTGATTATAAAAATGTTTTAGTTATTAATAGAAGCATACAGAAATTTTTATATTTGTAATAAGAATTGAAACCAAAGGAGCTTTTAAAAAAAAAAATTTTATTTCGCACTTTAGGGGCGTTATTTTATTTTAATTTTTTTATAACGCTCTTTAGTAGAGAAAAAAGTGGCGGGCGAGTGCGAAATTCCAAACACTCGTTTTTAGTAGTAATGGATGACATAATGACTACTACTGTGGGTGTAAACCAGAGTAACGCTATCCAGTGGCGTCCTTTCGAACGTATCAGCCACTTAGATTACGCCAACGGTGTGTGTTTATTGTCACATACGAATGGAGGTTTGAACGATATGTGCCAAAGGCTGTATGACACTGGAAAAAGTGCGAGCCTAAAAGTCAATTCAGCTAAAACTAAGATCATGCGCACATCTCACACATCACAACATCCGATCCTCCATGAAGAAATGCGTATCGAAGAGGTGACTACGTTCAATTACTTGGGCAGCATCGTGTCATCAGATGGAGGCGGCGATTTGGATATTTAAGAGCGCAATGTTTCCATTCCAAGTAGTATTCTTTTACTAATAATATCTGTGACGAAATCGACGCTTCGAGACTGGAAGCAAATGCATCAATCAAATGTAAGTAAGAAGTGGTTCAAGGCATCCCAGTTAGCTTTTGCGTAGTGCCAAAGTAGTTTTTTGGGAGCAACATTTTGAATGATGCACGCGCTTTTTAAGAAACTTGTGCTTACGAGACAGTGATCTGGTCTGGTAACCGAAACAGTATTTTCTTATCATTTCAATTTTTTTCATCTAATAGAAACGCAGAAGTGCGAAAGAGGAAGAAGAATTTGTTGATTACAATTGCAATTGAACACTGTTAATAATCATTTAGTTTATAGATACAATTTTTGCTTTTTAATATTATACATGAAAAAAGCTCATTTGTCCTTTGACCAATTCTAAAGGTGAGTACCGTCATTGAGTAAATATATTGTATATAGAGAGTCAAAGCTAAAAGAAAAGTATAAACTGATTTAAGCGATCGAATTGTACTTAGAAGAATCAGAAAAACAAAACATAAAAATAATAAGAAAAAATTCACCATTCAGAATTATGGTGAAAAATTTTTTCTTAGCAAATTTTATACACACACTTACTTAAATTTTTTTATTTTTGTTTTGTAGGTTTAAAAATGTTATTTGTGTAGAAATGTATCATATTAATGCCAGTAAATATATTATGACATTATCATACCAAAATATAGTATCCGTATACAAATAGTTCATAGTTCACAAATAATAGGGGGTCTAATGGGGTGGTGATGCGTTTTATGGTCGTTGTATCCAGCTTACGCCACTTAGCCTCTCCCACCTTATTTTCCTACTCTCACCTTCACGTGGTGGCCCCTGTTAACCCTAGCAACCCATATGAACGATCGGGTTCTAACCCCGGTGTAGTAGAATGGGTAGGGGACAGAAGAGAGGGGAAGCATGGCGTGCATCGGACAACGGCGGAGGTAACAACCAAAGGCGGAAGATTCATGCTCGGAATTGAGCCACTTTCACATTTTGAATTTAAGGGTCTTTTCCGTAACCATGTATGCAGCGTCTGCATCTCCTAGTTGGAGCGGCTGCAAAAGGCGTCTGTACTCATAATGAGCGGCCTATAAGAAGATGTATCTGACCATCCAACGGGCGGGCGTGCCTGTCAGATTTGAGCTTATGGTTTTATCACCCATATCTCAGAAAATGCCAAAGGGTCAACTGATAACATTTCATGAAACATGACAACGAATGGTAGGTCCCCAAGAGGTAATCGCGATGAAATCACGGTGAATCCTCCTACGGCCTCGGTTGTAGTAAACCGCACATCGGATTTGGGGGTGCGGCATATTTCATGTGGTGGTGTCGAGCGGAACACCGAGATAACTGAATCGGAAGTAAATTATCGAAATCGTCTCGTACGCGCGGAAAATACCTTCGGTTATAGGACACGAACAATTTTCGGAGCTTGGAACGTTAGATCCCTGTACGATGCAGGTCGATACGAGCAAGTTGAACGCGAAATGATTCGACTCAAGCTGGAAATATTATGTATAAGCGAAACCAAACGGAGAGGGCAAGGAGATTATATATACCCCACCATATGTCGTAATCTGGTAGCCAGCATCAACGACAAAGTAACAACATGGATGGTTGAAAATGAGCAAGACGCATCTATAGATGTTATGTGGGAAAATACGAAAAAAGCATTTATAGAATCCGGTTCCGAAACAGTACCTTCGCTATCTACCCAAAGAGATCCATGGATATCACAAACCTCATGGGATAAAATTGCCGAACGTAGTTCCTTAAAGAGGAAAATCAATGCCGAATCCAATCAGCAAAAAAAAAAAGAACTACGTTTGCAGTATAGATTAGCATATAAGGCTGCACAGAGGAGTGTAAGACGTGACAAACGGAAAAATATAGAAGATCTTGCAAAGGAAGCTGAGAGCGCTGCTAACAGAGAAGATGTCAAAACTCTTTACAAGATTACGAACCAAATTGCCAAACGTAACAGTAAAGAGCATCAAACAATCTTGGACGAGAGTGGAAGGCTGTTGGTATCTATGGATGATCAACTGCAAAGATGGCAGGAGCATTTCTGCAGATTGTTAAACGAGCAATTCGTAGAACAAAATGTATCCACAAGCTCTCCTATGCCAACCATGCGCAGATCATTTAGGGGTATCGATGTGGGAGCCCCAAGTAAAAGCGAGATAAAATCAGCAATTCTCCTTTTAAAAAAGAATAAAGCAGCAGGAGTAGATGAGATACCCGCCGAATTCCTAAAAGCTGATCCAGATGTATCAGCCGATATTTTGTTACCTTTGTTCCAGGCTATATGGGAACAAGAAAAATATCCAAGTGAATGGAAGGAAGGAGTTATTGTCAAAATACCAAAGAAAGGTAACCTAAATCATTGCAATAACTGGCGAGGTATCACTCTACTCTCAGTTTTCTCGAAATTAATAGCTAGAATAATACTCGAAAGAATTAAAGGCAGAATAGAAGCTACACTCAAAAGACACCAAGCAGGTTTTCGCAGTGGCCATTCGTGTGTGGATCACATCAACACATTACGAATAATTCTTGAACAATCCACTGAATTTAAAGCACCGCTGAATCTCATGTTTGTAGACTTTGAGAAAGCCTTTAATAGAGTAAACCGAGAGGCAACTCACACATCACAACATCCGATCCTCCATCAAGAAATTCGAATCGAAGAGGTGACTACGTTCAATTACTTGGGCAGCATCGTGTCATCAGATGGATGCGCCGATTTGGATATTGAAGCCCGCATCAGTAAAGCCCGTACTGCTTTCGGGATGCTTTCAAAAATATGGAAGGCAAGCAACCTATCTCTGCGCACAAAAATAAGAATTTTCAACGCCAGTGTAAAATCTGTTCTCCTGTACGCTTGCGAAACATGGAAAGTTTCTGTAAACATCACCAGGAAACTCCAAGCGTACATCAACAGATGTCTCCGGCGCATCCTAAACATTCGTTGGCCACAAACCATTTCCAACAGAACGCTGTGGCAAAAAACGAAACAAACACAAATAGACGTGGAAATCCGACAGAGGAAATGGCGTTGGATCGGGCATACTTTGAGGAAACCTGACAACAACATCGCGAAACAATGTTTCGAATGGAATCCTCAGGGTACACGTCGCGTCGGAAGGCCGAGAAAAACGTGGAGAACAACTGTCTTAGCCGAAGCAAGTACCCAGCAAAGAACGTGGCCACAATTGAAGAGGTTAGCCGCAGATAGGAGCCGTTGGAAAGAATTTACTTCCGCCCTATGCCCCACGGATGGGGTTGCAGGACAATGATGATGATACAAATAGTTGTTATATTATGTATGATGTATATAATAACTATACCCAAACATATAGTTATACCACTGGTCATAATTTTGTGTTATTGTTTCTAGTAAAAATTTCATTTTTATATTTTGCTTGAATTGAAGAATAAAAACTGTGAATGTAGGTACATATGTATAAAATAAATATGTTATATTTCTCAAAATTTACTGTCTTGATAAATTGACAACATTCCGTTTATTCTTGATAAAAATTTCGTTTTTACGATTGAAAGATAAAAAATATGTATATTCTACCTTTTCACGTTCATAATATTATAATGCTTTTCGAAATAACGTTCATAAGTCTTATAGTTTTTTCTACATCTTTGGGGGTAAAATTTAAATAAGGTTTATGATTGATAAAAAGAGATAGCTGGTGTGGATAGGATGTGGCGACCTATTATTTAAAATTTATAAGCCTTATTTATGAGCCTTATGGTATCAAATGTGAATTAACACTAGACCACAAATTAATTTATACATATATTATGTATTATATTGTGATTAGACATAGCTATATTTTTACATGAGGGTAAATTATTTTTTTATGCACTCAATGTTTAATAAAAAATGAAATGACGGAAGCAAAATAAATTTTAGCATTTCTTTCCTTCATTAGAGTTTTCATTTCAAGTTTAAGAAAAATACGTATTTGCTTACTAATTTATCATACCTTTATTTTTGTATTATAACGCTTTTAATTACCAAATAAACTGAATATTTGTAGTAAGGTGAAAAATTTTCTATTCCCTAAGGGTCATTTACTCGATCATTTTAGCGACATTTTTTTTGCCAACATTGAAAATTAATCGTATAATTCAGAATCAAGTTAATCCTGATAACATTCAATAACATTCGCTGCGTAAGTTTAGCATCAAAGTTTATAGCGAACAAATAATATTTTATAATGAGCCACAACTTTGAACGAAAACAAATTTAAAAACAAAAAAAATAAGGAAAAAAAATTTTCTTTTTAGAAATATTTGCCTTCAATTTAAGCGTACTAAAACTACAAAAATAAACTTTAGAATCGCAGCTTGATATAATGTTTTCATAACAAGTTATGATTGTAATTACGAAAAAAGCAAATTAACCGAAATTCTAGGAAGTCTTGAGATGAGATTAAGAGATTTGGTAAAAAGTTCGGCTAATTTGCTTTTTCCGTAATTACAATCATAACTTGCTATGAAACAATTATATCAAGCTGAGATTCTAAAGTTTATTTTTGTAGTTTTAGTACGCTTAAATTGAAGGCAAATATTTCTAAAAAAAAATTTTATTTTCCTTATTTTATTTTCGACTTTTTAGTGAAAATATTTTTTTAATGAAAAATAATATATTTTCAAAGAACAACACATATAATCAAATGGCACTAAAATTCACTCTAACGCAATTTGGTTATTATTGCTCATATTTCAAATGTGTAATTATATTTTATATTAATTTAACAAATTTTATAAAAATATGTAGGTATATTTTTAAAAAATTTTTGAAGATTTTTGATTAGATACCTTTGAATTTTTTAATTTACGTATTAAAAAATTTTCACCAATAAAAAATTACGCACTTTATAAAAAGAAACCCTGTTAAATACAAAAAATTTTTGACGTAAAATCGTAGATTAAATCTGAGTAAAAGTCTGAAATGTAAACACTCATCCGACTTTATCTACGATAAAATTCGATTTTGTCCGACGTGTAGCATAAATTGGCATATAAAAGTATAATATATACATGCATAAATCGAAATGAAACTTTTTTTACATTCGAGAAGAGTAATTTCTAACTGAGTGATAGATAACTGATAGGTTCAAATTTTGTTTTCTTCCATAAATAATGTTTGCATTTTATTTTCAATTAAACTAAGCCATATGATTATGTATGTAACAAATGCAAGCCCTATATGACACATGTACCTACCTTTACATAAACTTAGTGAGAGAAAGAGAAATAATAAAAGAAACCAAATTAAAAACACAAAAAACATGTAATGAAAATGATGATTGAAAATAATTGAAATTGAATAATAATAGAAAATGATTGAAATATAATGATAATGATTTGTATTGGACACATTTATTTTGTATTCCTTTTGTTTTTTTTTTTGCTTCTTTACACCATAGAAATGTCAATATATATAGTGAATTTAAAGAGAAACCAAATTTTAACTTTATCAAATATCCATATTCCATTATTAGTACACACACATATGTAAATTTCACCTTAGTTGAATGCAAAGAATATCTATAATCTATCTATATTAACAAGAACATACACTCCCATTTTACGTAAACCTATTTCTTAAGAAATACCGAACCGAGCAAAATATCATTAGTTAAAAGAGGTAAAATTTACATTTACTTATCGTATACCAAATTTATTATGAGAGAGAAAAGGTACAAAACAGATATTTGCCTTTTGCTTTATACTGTAAAATAGTTTTGCTTTCTCATTATTCTCCTTTGGATTTGTTTACGTTTCCTCCCATTATTTATATGCGACAGGGTGGCAAAAAATGTTAGTTCTAATTTAGTTTGTACCCTTATACGAGGACTAATTCTGATCTTTTATTATTTTAATATTTTCGTTTTAAACATTATTATTTTCGCATATACCTATTAAAAATATTAAATTATAATTACATTACAATAATATAAAATATTATTAATATTTTTGTCAGTAATAATTTGGAGTTACAAACATTATTATTTTTTATTAGTTATATTAGTAAACCTAAATATTTATTATATTGGTATACGATTATAAAATAATACTGAGGACAACATCTATTTACAAATCACAGAATTTAAAGAGTATGATAACGCTGTTTTAGTTAGGTCTCCTAAAAATCTTATGCATAGTTGATACAATTTAGAAAATAATATTGTTAAATATTTCAACGAAATTTTTGTCGAAAATTTTTTTCAAAATTATAAACTTTATTTATTTAATTTCAGCCAACTTTTTTTGTTACTCTCTTTTGTTTACTATATTTTTTCTTTTTCTTACACGTAAAATTCTTATTATCGTCTATTACTATTTCTGACAATGTTTATCAAATTTGCATACGAATTTGTGTGCAAACAAATGAATACATATGTGAGTTCATACTCTTTTTATGGATATACTTTGGTTAAATGGTTATTGAAATGGGTATTTTGTTGAATTGAAGCAAATTGAAACAAACATATAAAGTCCAAGGCAAGTTAATTAAGGCAAATATAAAAGGCAAGTTAATTAAGACAAATATAATAAATAAAATTGTAAATATAAAAACAACAATAATATTGTAGGTACACATAATATTTATTATGATGAATAAAAGAAGACCTCGTGTTGGAGAAAAATTTAAATAAAAAAATTTACTGCAAATAAATAGGTATTTAAAAAACTGTTCATAACTTGTGAACCATTGATCGGTTATTTAAAATTTAATTTCGTTTCAAAAAATTCATTATCGAACTGTTCATGTTAAAATGCAAACATAATTCTTATTTATAGCATACATTAAAAAGAAGAACAACAATCAATATGTTTTAACCGATACCTATATAATATACCTACTTACTATATTAAAAAAAATCAGCACTCTCTAAGTCTCTACAACATACATTTCTACACACTTGAAGAAAACAAATATGTATACCTAAAAATTATAAATTTACAAAGATAAGAAACAAAAAATAATAGTACAAAATTTCATTTAATTTCTTTAAAAATGTATAGGTTGTTATTGTTTTTATGTGTAAGTCAACAGAACTAAAACCTAACCCCATAATAATATACTAAATATTATATACGATCATAAATTTATATATCATATAGATATATATATATATATTGAAAAAAAAACAATAAACAAAAAAAATAAAAATAAATAACAATTTTAACTCATCATCGCATCATATTTCTGGCTAGAATATATATATGTACCTATAGTTCTATACAGGCTATGCATACGGTGTGGCAAAACTCTGATGCTATGATCATTATCATAACAACAACAAAAAACATAAAAAATAAAAATAAATAACAATTTTAACTCTTCATCGCATCACATTTCTGGCTAGAGTATTATATACCTAGAGTACTATAGTACTAGGGTAAAAAACCTAAACGTGGGTAAAAAACGGTGTGGCAAAACTATGATGCTATGATCCTTATCATAACAAAAAAAAATAAAAACAAAACAAAAATATGTAGACACATATGCATATTGTGTATAATTTTAAGTAATAAGAATAACCTTTTAGTGCATTATGTTTTTTTTTGTGTTAAATGATGTTTGCCTTTTGGTTATTACACCATATTAAAATATTGCTAAAATTTCTATTAGTCCTTCTTATTATAAATCATAAAAAATTTTTGTTTTATTTATATTGTTATTTTTTATTTTCCTTATTATTTGCGAAGAAGACTAACATTAAATTAAAAACGTATATTTCATGCAATGGTATTTTTTCCTGCAAAGGTTCAGCATGCTAGACAGGGGCTAAAAAAAGAGTACCAAAGCAATTTGTATACATATTGCAATTTGTATATGTGTTGGAGTATTCCGTCGGACTTACAAATATCCAGATAAATGCAGAATAATATAATATATATATAATAATATAATACCTATTCTTATGTACCTATGTACATTTGATTTTTGTGTTATTTGAAATATTTCGGTACAGTTCGAAGTGAGATTTAAAGTGAATAAAATTAGTTTTAAATTTAAATAAAAAATCAATCAATGAAAATAACCTTAAATTACCCATCTCATTTATTCAGTTTATGCAATCTCATTAGCGTCAACACTATTCTTTTGCATTATAAGGATTTCTGTTTTATGATTTGGAATTATTTGAATATGTGCACATTTTTGTTTTTCTTTTTTTTTAGCATTGTAGGATAATTTCATTTTTTAATAAGGATGAATTTTCATTTTGTACATTGATCGTAATGAACGGTTGCGTAAATTGAATAAATGAAAGAGTAAACTTAAGGTTATTTTCATTGATTGATTTTGATGATAGATTAATAGTAATGTTTTCGAAATTATACTAGGTGTTATATGGTATACTATGTTTTATTAGTTACTATCTGCTGTTATGAAATAAATAAGAATTTATAATAATTATTAATACATACATATATGTAAATAATATAAATTAACGAAATTTAATCTGCGATGTATCGATGATTTTTTATACATAGTAAATTAGATATATAACTAAGAATCTAGGTATATCAAAACGCCAAATTCATGAACAACAATGAAATAATAACCATTATAAAATATACATATTCTATTGAAAATGTTGTCGATTTATCAAGACAGTAAATTTTGAGAAGTTAGCACATTTATTTTATATGTACATTCACAGGTTTTATTCTTCAATTAAAAAAAAAAATATAAACGAAATTTTTACTAGAATTGAAAAGAACAAAATACAAAATTTCATTTCTATAAACCAGTGTTATAACTATATGTTTGATTTGGATATAGCGACTATATATATGACCATTCCCGTACGCACATCTTGTAAAAACTTATCCCAGTTTTTCCAAGTTTTTACCAGAAGTCGTTCCTGTACTGAGAGTTTTTCTAAAAACGAGAGAAAACATATGTTTTCAACTTCGTTCAACAAAGTTCAACAACATTCTCTCGAATAAGTTTTTGCAAGTAAAATTTTAACTTGTAAAAACTTATACTTTAAATTTTTGTTGTTGTTTTTGTTGTTGTTGTATTTTTTAGGTTATGTTTTTATTTACTTTTGTAATTTCTCATATGTGTCTGTTAGGCAAAATTTTGTTTTTTTAATGAAATTTATTAAAAAAAATGAAAAATATAATTTAGTGGAGGATAAATTTCATAATTCTTTATTATTGTAATATATGTATAATTTAATTTAATAATACGGATACACTTGATAAGGATAAATCGTCAGCTAAGTCTCTATAACAGCAAGCTTCATGACCCGCAAACCATAAAAATACAGCTATATGTTTTTCTGAGCTACATTTTTTATCTGCACGTAGGTTTGCAAAACTTTCAAATGTTTGCAGTTCTTCATATAAATATTTGAAAACATTTTTGCTTACACAAAAATGTCTTACAAATTCCTCTTCACAATAACCTGGAACTATTTCTTCCAAATAGTTTCGAATGTAATGTCTTTTGTTTTTATGTAAAAAGTTCTCCAACAGCACTTGCTTTAGAATTATATTCCTTAACTCTTCAGTTTCGCTTTCACTAAGAAAATGTAATAAAAATGTAATCCGAATCGCTACTTAGTAATATATATTTTTTATATCTTCCGCTGCCATTTCGTTTAAATTTAATTAGGTACAATTCTTTAAAAAAAACACCTCCGGAAATTCAAAATGATTGTTTATAATTAAATTAATTTCAGAATGTCAGATTGCTTGTCAGCTGTTTGATAGCTGCAAGTTTTTACAAGAATTGCGTTCCAGTACTTTTACTTGCAGATGAGAGTTTTTTTAACTCTTTTTTCTTTTTTTTTCTTTTTGTTTTTTTTTCTCTCTTTTTTCTCATTTGCCAGAAAAATTTTTTTACTTATTATATTATGAGGTGAAGATGAAGTTATTAAATATGAATTTAAAATAGAAAAACCTAAGGCAAGCTAAACATGCATAATACACAATATAAAGATCAAAGCATATATAAAATTCTATCACGAAGAATAATTTATATATGTAATTTACATATTCATTTGTTATTCTTTAATATGCAAGTAAAACATGATTAATAGTTAACTATATTCAAAAAGTTTGAAAAGAAATATGAACTTCTTTTATCTTCTATTTAAAATTTTTGTAGGAAAATCTTTTACTTTTTATTTTAGTTTTAGTTTATTTAATTTTATTAATTCAATAAAAAACTATTATGTATATTTAAAACTAAATATATATTTAAAACAAAAAATTTACAAAATTTAGTTTACTTTTCGTGCTTATTTAAGTAAGGTACTGCAATTTTACACTACAATATCTACAATAATTTGAGTATTTATTTTAACAAATTACTGGCTCATTAAATGTGGAAAACTACTATTATTGTCAGGAATTAAGCCTTCTTAAATAGAATAGTTTAATTTTATTTAATTTGTTACCAGATTATACTCTAAATTATTTTTTGTCATTTATTATATCCCAATGACACTAGTACCTTTGTACCTTTGTACCTTTGTACACTAGTACCAGCTCGAAAAACCAATGAAGTATTTTTTTTAATTTGCTTCATCGAACCCGGGATCTTTCGGTTGAAAGGCAGGCGCTCTACATACTGCGCCACCCAGCGTGTAAATTTATACTGATATTTAATAGTGCTAACACACTCTAATCGTTCATTATTAATATTTATATTTAAATTTTCTATTCGAGAATATTTATCAATATATATATTTAATTAGTTTTTTGACAACCACTTATATAATGTTTCTATGTCTGTGTTCAATTTATTTTCTAAGTCTACCAAATTATACCCTACTAAGTAAATGAATGTGTCATCTGCAAACAAAGGCACTGAAGTAAAGGTAACACTATCTTTTATATCATTATCATTTATATATAATATTTATTATTCTTATTTTATTATTATTATTAAAATAATCCATTTTTTTCGAATATCATTTACATAATGTAGTACTTATATTTAATAAATTAAACAAATGATTAGATTCTACGAAACCATTGGAAATATTCAAACTAATAAATTTAATTATTTAAACAGTTTATTTAATTACACTCAACTAAAATTTTCATTTTTATTAAATACAAGAATCAAGTACATAAAGTATTAAAAATAAGTTGAGATCATTCAGTTGCTACAAATAAGCAAGAGTTAAAAAATTTAAAAGATCATTATATTCAAGTAACATAATTGTTACAGATTCTAAATTTTGAAAGTAAAAAAAATTAAATTTAACAAACAAATTGATGAAATAACAATTAAAAAAAAGTTGAAAATGAGCGGTATGAGCTCTAGGTACAATACTAAATTCCTGTTATTGATTCTAAGATTATAATTTAATACAGATCGCTGATTTAAATAGCCCGACATAATAAAAAAATCTATCCAAGACTTATAAAGATATAGATGGCGAAGGAGTAAAATTCCAAGGTTAACAAATAAAGGAAAGCTAGGAGTAAGTCGATTTTTCTTGAGAATAATTCTTACTACATGCTTTTGTGAAACAAGAAGTGGGGAAATTTTATCTAATAAGCACCTCCCCAACAGGTGATATCATACTGAAGTTTTGAGTTAAAAAGAGCATAGTAAACCATTCTCAAAACTTTAGTTGAACAATACAGACTTAGCTGGTCGGTAATATTCCACATGATTGTAAATTATTCTATCACTAATTCTATCTAGTACAATAATTCTTAAAATTACGTGAATAATTAGACCAGTTTAATCTATTATCTAGAACAATGCCCAGATATTTGAACGATTCAACAAGTTCAAGCTCAAAACATTGTTTGTCACAGGCCATTGAGTTATTATAAGAATAAATATTATTATAATATAAGTTAAGAGAAAACTTACAGCAACTTGGTGATAGAATGATAGAATAGAGTGATAGAATAATTTACAATCATTTGGAATATTATCGCTTAGATTTTTTGTGCATAACCTCGTTATGATAAAAAAACCATTTCCTAATCAGATCTAAGTCATAATTAAGATATGTAAAGATATTTAGTGACTATTACTATTATAAGAAAAGGCGGTATCATCCGCAAATGCAGTCAAATTACGTTTAAAATTTTTCTGAAATAAAGAGTTTATAAAAATGAGAAATAGAATAGGATAAATGAAATGCTTCTAGCATCACCTTGAGTA
Source organism: Argyra leucocephala (assembly GCA_963942445.1). Classification (NCBI taxonomy): domain Eukaryota; kingdom Metazoa; phylum Arthropoda; class Insecta; order Diptera; family Dolichopodidae; genus Argyra; species Argyra leucocephala. The sequence goes on along the minus strand of OZ012680.1, from coordinate 78,546,259 downwards.
TTAAGTATTAAGAGTAATTTCTTCGGCAATCCATGAAAAAATTTTGTTAAAATGATTAAAAACAATTGAACGATCATTAACTAAGTTCCCATTTATTTCCAAAGAAATATTTGAAGACGCGGAAGAATTCCTGTTTAAAATAGAATTGATGATTTTCCATTCAACTTTCGTGTCTGCTCTGTTACTACTCAATTGTGAAATATAATAATTATCTTTACAGCTCTGAATTTTTAATTTAATATCTTTACAAAGCTTGTTATAAAAATAGACCAACCTTGTATTGTTCGGATGTTTTTTTAAAATTAAACTTAAGTTGTTTCGTTCATTGATCAAGTTAAGTAAATTATTAGACATCCAAGGTTTCAGTCTTTTCCCAATCTTTTTAAAATTTGGCGGATTAGAACAAACATTAATATGTCCACACAAGATTTTGAAAAAATCAGAATAAGCAGCCGAAGGACAATCAGATTCAAAAACGTAACAAAACAAGTACCAAAAGATGGACGAGTAGGCTTAGAAATAAATGAATCAAAACTAAATGAAAACAGAAGCATAATATAATTTGTGGTATCGTGTGAATGAGAAAAAAGGTCAATAAAAAGTCGCCAAGCAATATAAGGATTTTAGACTTTTCTAAAGATAAAAAATTGTAATCTCTGAAACAAAATCAGTAACACTACATTTTTTAAGTCTATAGACACAAATACAACAATATTCAATACTCCTAATGTTGAACGAAACTTTGATCAAATCACAGGAATTAAGATTGTAATTACAAGAAATACATTTTAAGTCACTTCTATAATAAGCAGCTACTCCACCAGAACAATAAGAGGAACTGCATGTAGCAATGAAAGAATAATTAGGAATATTGAAATCATCCATTTCATTTTCAAAAATCCAAATTTCACTAATACAGATAATATCAGGCCAGATTGATAAAGAGTTTAAACAAGCCAAAAGTGTTGAATAATTTTCTTGCAAACTTCTAATATTCTGATGTACGATTTGAAAATGGGATGAAGAATTATCCATTATTAATTTGCTGATTATTTATGAAACCAAGTATCTTTTTCTCCATAGAAATTTTCCTATTTAAGGTTGGACACTGTTTATCGTTAACATTCAGATCCAGATTCAACAATTTATTTGTCCTAACACAATTAATGCATTTATATTCAACACCCTGACAAGCTGCTTATATTCTCCGCCACATTTTTTACAATTAACCAAAGAAGCAGAACAATTTTTAGAATTATGATTGTACCCAAGACATTTTCTAACATCATAACTCTCGTAAACTTTATATATATTCCAACCTATTTTTAATTTACCATCGCATCGCTGAGCACATTCTTATAATCTTCAGTATTCATTTCTATAACTGCATTAAATAAATTCTCTTTATTAGTCTTGAAGTTACGAATAACTTTGACGTCATCATTATACTGAAATTTATTCTAGACCAATAGTTTACTCCTAATTTCATCACCACTATATTGATGTGTCATATCTGTTATGAAGATTTTATAATACCGATTCTTCGAAATGAGAACATCGTACTATATCATAACAGAAGATTTTTAATTTCAACTTCGTTTTTAATTTTTATTTAATGATTCGTCGAATTTATTTTTATACTCCTCTAAAATAATTTTGTTTTTATGTACCGTATTCTGGGCATTCATTAAAACTAGATTAACATTGTGAATATATAAAATGCAATCTTCACAAATAATGTATCTAATTCTGTTATTTGTACCAAGAATATTACTAATTGAGTTATCAACTCTTGAGTTAGAACACTTTTGTGCTGGGTGAAAAATTTTACCGTATACTCCTGCACATCTTTTTCCTGACTCTCCACGAATAACGTTTTTACAACAGTGAAAATAGTCGAATATTTTTCTTTTAATTTTACTGACATGCTTATCATACAGATACGCGTATTTCGTCTACTACTTGCAGACTTCTTCAGTGTTTTGAGTTGAGTACGATTAAAAGGAAAATATTCGACTATTTATACCAAAATTTTATTCTAACGCTGGAAAACAAGTTTTTATAAAAACGTTTTTATATTTGTGGCAATCAGACATTGTTGATGATTATTATATTACTTAACTAGGGGCCCCTGTTGAGTAATTATATTTCAAGTTGAAGTCAAATTTAAAGTTTTTAAAAAAACAGTAATTTACGTACTGACATAGACTTCGCACGATATAGCTGAAACCACTCGTGTTTAATAAAAGTATATTATTACTACAAATAACCAAAATTTAGAAACAGTTACTTAAAAAGATAAAAATGAAGACTTCAAGTGATTTGTTTTTTTGTTGTTTTTATATTTTTTATTTTAGATGAATTTGTTTTTTTGTTTTTTTTTTTGCATATGTACATAGATTCATTTGCAAGTATATAATGTAAATTATAAAAACTGAATTATTTGCTTTTGTTTATTATTTTAAAAAGTTCTCAGATGTGCATAATGTATTTGCTGAATAATAAAATCATATGAGTACAAAATTTTCAACTGTGTGCGCATTTTTGTTTTATATATAATCTTATATATTATGTATATTAGAAGTTCATTAAGGAGTAGGAGAATCTAAATAAAATGAAAAGGTGTCTACTGCGCAGGACCTTAAATGCTTGTCAATTATAATTATAGATAGCTACTTTGACTCTATTATGTAAAGATAAAATTGCCCGTCATATGAATTTTTTTTGTTTTTGTATTTTTTTTTGTTTTTGTCTTTTTATATTTTTGTTTGTTTTTGTTTTTTATTTTAATAAGAACTCACGAATAATGTATTTGGTGAATAATAAAACCATATGATTAAAAAATTTTCAACTGTGTGAGCATTATTGTTTTATATACAACTATTATATTAGAAGTTCAATAAGGATAATTATATATACTCCAACTCTACTATATAAAAATAAATTTGCTCGTCATATGAACAATTCAACTGATTTTTTTTGTTTTAGCTTTTTTATATTTTTTATTTGAAATTAATTTATTTCTTTGTTTTTATTTGGCATATGTAAATAGATTCATTTGAAAGTATATAATATAAATTATAATAATTGATTTGTTTGCTTTTGTTTATTACTTTCATAATATCTCACTTATGCATAATGTATTTGCTGAATAATAAAATCATATGAGTACAAAATGTTCAACTGTGTGCGCATTTTTGTTTTATATATAATCTTATATATTATGTATATTAGAAGTTCATTAAGGAGTAGGAGAATCGAAATAAAATGAAAAGGTGTCTACTGCGCAGGACCTTAAATGCTTGTCAATTATAATTATAGATTATTAAAAATATTTCCAGGTATCAGATTTGAGCATTATAAAATATTAATGTACTCAAAATATTTTAAAAAAGTTCAAATCTGATTATGTTTTAAAACTGACGACTAGATGCGAAATTGCAGTGCAGCCAATCCACAATCCACTGCGTCAATTGAGTGCTTGTGAGTGCTTGCATGCTTACGTTTTTGTTCTATATTTTTATTTAATGTTTCGTCATTAAGATGATGGCCCAATGTATACTTTGCTTTCTTTACTTCCTTTGTCGACTTTGACAACTGAATTAAATTACATTATTTTCTATTGTACTTGACCAAATGCAAAAGTAATCAAAGTAAGCAAAGGAAGCAAAGCAACGAATTGACGAATTTTCATTTCAATACTTTGCTTTGCTTTGCTTTGCTTTCTTTGACAGTTTGTTGAACGTTGATTTTTAAATTTTTAAAAAAAGCTACTTTTTAAATTTTTGAATAAAAATGTTGGAAGAGAAATTAATTGCATTATTTTAAATAAATATAAGTATGCTAGTGAACCCCCTGTGCAATTGCACAGAAGTAGTTCTTCGCCGGTCTATCATTAGCATTATAAATGAAACAAATTATTTTATTTGTTTATTTTCTTTATTTTCTTAAAAAAAATCAATGTTTAAAATATTTTTTTATTACATAATAAATAAGTTAAATTGAAAAACTTAAAACTACAATTCACTTTATTTAATATCTTAAAATTCAAACATGTCATAATATTTTATACTACACTAACACTATCAAAAGATTGTACTCCCTAGTAAAGCAACATACAACTGTGAAATAGAGAATTGTGTTTTTAGTGAAATATTTGAATAAGTATTCAAATGTTAAACTATTTTTAAAATATTAAATGAAGTGAATTTTAGTTTTCAGTTTTTCAATTTGTAACTTATTTATTATGTAGAACATTAATTTTTTTTAAGAAAATAAAGAAAATAAACATTAAACACATACATTTAAACTAAATACATCCCACACCCACATTAAAAACACATTAAAATAGCCCTAACTATTTCAAAACTCAAAATAAAAAAACAAAACATTTATTTATAGAATTTATATTTTTATTTCACTTCTTTTAAATTTTGGTTTTGACGTTTTGGTATGGTTAGGTATGACCATTATAGTAAAGGTTATGATTGGTTACGACTTTGTTAAATCATATCGAATCATATAGTCCTACTATCGAATCATATTCTCCTACTGATGAAAAAGAAGAAACAAAGAAAGGAGACTTCTATGACGCGTTAGAAGAAGCATAGGAAGCTTACCCGCATCATAATGCAAAAGTTGTGCTAGGGGTTTTCAACGCTAAACTCGGTAGAGAGCAAATTTTTCGGCAGAACAATCGGTAAACATAGTCTCCATCAACACGACACCGATAATGGTTACAGATTGATATGTTTTGCAGCGGCGCATAATACGGTAATAAAAAGCACCAAATTTCCCCATAGAGATATCAATAAAGCCACCTGGCTATCTCCAGATAGCCGTACAACCAATTAAATTGCTCGTGCATGCTCTGCATCGACTTTGATCATTTTTTGATTATGGCACTTTTCAGAGCCAGAATATCTACTGTTAAAAAAGTGCAGTCACATCATAATCCCAAATTTAACATTAGTAGCCTGCAGTCGCCCGAGATAGCCAGAAGCTTTAAAGAGCAAATTAGCCTAAATTTAACAGCCACACCTTCTTCAAACCATTCTTCGATTGATGATCAATGGAAAACCTGTGCCGGTATCATCAAAGAGGTAGCCGCAAACACAATTGGCTTCAAAACACGAAACACCAGAAATCCAAGGTATGACGAGGAATGTGCATCAAAAACGTTGAAGAAGAACGAGGCGTATAAAAAAGCGCTGCAACGGAAAACAAGAGCAGCGAAGGAAGAATGTAAGACTAAAAGAAGAAATGAGAAGAAACTCATCAGGCGGAAAAAACGGGACTTCGAAAAATCTCTGTTTATAAATATCGAATCTCATAGAAATAGAGACGAAGTGCGCAACTTCTATTTGGTTACCGAACGACAAAGCTGCTGATGGACTCCCAGCTGAATTACTTAAAGCTAGAGGCGATGTTTTGGTTAACTGCATGCACCAAATCATTGGCAACATCTGGAAGGAAGAAAGCATGTCTAATGACTGGAGTACAAGCTCTATATGCCCCATTTTCAAAAAGGGCGACGCCATGTCCTGTAAAAACTATAGAGGAATATCCCTCTTAAATATCGCATATAAGATCCTGTCCAACATTCTGTGCGAATCTCTGAAGCCCCATTGTGACGCTGTTATTGGCAGTTATCAATGCGGCTTTCGCCCTGAAAAATCAACAAGCGATCAGATGTTCGTCAGACCCATCTCTTGGTTAAGTCCCATGAGTTTCAAATCGATACACACCACCTATTTATTGATTTCAAGTCTGCGTACGATCGTCGGAATTTGGTGTACCAAAATTGTCAAAAATGACATGGTGTGGTGATTGGAAATAACACTTCTGACTATTTTCAGACGTGTACCGGATTTCGACAAGGGGATGCACTATCATGCGACTTCTTCAATCTAGTACTGGAACGTATAGTGCGACGAGCGGAAGTAAACACGGCCGGGACTATATTTTTCAGATCTATTCAACTACTAGGGTATGCCGACGACATTGACATTATCACCAGATCACAACGGACGGTCGTTACCCGAGGCCTTTACCCAGATTGAAGAAAAAGCGAAACGAATGGGTCTCAAAGTAAATGAGGATAAGACAAAATATATGTTGTCGACAAATAAAAAGACCTCTCAACATCATATTGGTCAAAACATCACTGTCGGCACATATAATTTCGAGGTAGTTCAGGAATTTACCTACCTTGGAACCAGTGTTAATCCCACAAACGACATCAATGTGGACGGCGAAGGATAACCCTTGCAAACCGTTGCAGCTTCGGTTTGTCAAAACATCTCGGGTCAAAGCTCCTCTCTCGAAACACCAAAGTACAAATCTACAAAACGCTTATACTCCCGGTTTTGTTTTACGGATCAGAATCATATTAAATTTGATTTTGCTTATAAAGATGTAATCTTTTTTGACTACGCTTATAGTCACAAAACGGTTATAGTCAGAAATAATACTGAAATTTAGAAAATGACTATAACAGTGTATATTATATATGTAACTGTATATATTTTTTTTATTAATATAGCAGAAGCAAACCCAAAGGAACTAACAATTATTATATTATTTTTGAAGAGTATGATCTGATCTGATTTTTGTTTTTCTGTTTTGTTTTCAATTTTTGTTTGTGTTTTTGTTTTTGTACTTTTTTCTATAAGTTTGTGTGTTTATTTAAAATGACAGAATTTTTATGAAGCCTTTTTAAAGATTGCCCGTAATTGAAATTTCTTTTAGAGTAAAGTTGGCGCTCAACTTGGAAATGGCTGTCATTGTTTGGTGTAAATATTTGAACTGTTTTAAGTATTCAGCAGCAAGAACTTGCTAAAATTTTAATATTTTTGTGGTGTAAATAATTTATTATTCAATTATTCTAGCTTTTTTACTCACCACGTCGTCCATCTTGTGTATTATATATAAGATAGTAAAAATACATAAATTTTATATTTAATATTTGAAATAAAATGGAAATTTTCATTTTCACATGCGCAAAATAAAAAAAGATTTAGTACATAATATGAACATAAATATAAAACATGTACTAATTGTATTTTGTAGTAAACTTTCGAAAAATGTTTCAAAACATTTGCTTATTAATTTTTATCTAATATCATCCATCTATTAGCATAAAAAGCCAACATCAAAAAAAAAAAACCTAGTTGTGACGTTTATTCATATGTCAATTAAAACTTTCTTTTTTATTTATTGAAATTTCCTGGTTTGTGTCTTCGAATTAGTCTACTATGAAAAATATTTCGTTGTTCAGGGGCACACACCCTAAATTTTGCTGATATGTATTTTCAAATAGTGTAAGTTTCAGCGCATATAAACTGTGTTTTAAGTAACTTAATATTTTTTGTATATGGTGAACTAAAATTTGAATATTGTGTGGTGGATAACTTTATATGCTCCACATGGCCTTCCTTGTGTAATATATATAAGATTTGGGAAAATTTATTATTAAATGATAAAGCTTGGACTGAATTAGCAAAAAACCTTAAAGAATCTGGTAAATTTATACATTGCTCCAAAAAAATTTGTTTTGAATATTTTTACTCAATTTTAGTAGAGAATTGCAAGATGGAAAGATGGAGAAATTTGCGAGATAAATTTGCATTAGAAAGCATGACATTTATATGCTTCATATATTATAATAATTAAACATAAAACATCCAACACTTCTTGTAATTCCGTTATAATGTACATATATGTAGCAGATTAACAAATCACCCTCGAAGTTGGCAATACAATAAAGACTAAATATATAATATTAAAATTATAATAAACACGAATTGTTGACAAAATTTTAATAAGCAAATTATTTGTTTACAAAATTTTGATAAATAACCTAACCTTTGACAAATATCAAAGCAACTTCACAAAGTTTCATTTGTCCTACAATGACTTCGTTTACTTTGCTTCCTTCGTTTATTTTTTTGAGGTAAAGGAAGTGAAGGAAGTAAAGTATACATTGGGCCATCATCTTAGTGGTAAAATTACTGCTAAGCAAATCGTTTCAGTTAAAAACATACGCGGGCGAATACTTTTTAATTTTTTTTTGTTTTTTTATTTTACTTATACTTTTTACTATTGCGAAGAACTTTGTGTTTTTATATAAAAAAAAATATCAAATATATGTAAATGAGATTAATTGATTTTACAAATTTGTTGTTAATTTATTTTGAGTAACTTTCAATAATTGTTTTTGCAAATTTACGGTTTTATTAAAATACATTTACAACTTATGTCAGTCAAAAGCTATATATATATAAAAAAATTGTATACAAAAGAAATTAATAAAAAGATAATATTTACACTTATTATCAGTTTTTTTTTTATTTGTTTGTATTTTTTCTTTTTTACTTTTTTCCTAGTTTTTTCTTTTAAACTTTTATTCAGTGTTTATAATATTTCCAAATCATATTATTATTTGTTATTTTTTATTTCAACTTAAAAAGTTAAAGAAATCAATGATCACAGGTTATAATGAGCACAGCACAATGACCCGATATTGAGACTATAACAACGGGCCGAGACACAAAATTGCTTTAATGTGTTTGTGCAATAAATTTTATATTTATTTGATAAGCTTTTTATAGTGGAATTTTAGTATGAAAATTGATGAAAAACCTTTTTTTAAACACATATTTACTAATTAAAATATATAATTTTTTAGAATCTGAATACTCCAAAATATATAAAAAAGATGGGAAGTTAACCCATCCTTTGGACGAAAGTTAAAAAAATTAATAGTTTTGTAGCTATAATCCGATTTAAAAATGGCCCACTATTTTTTCCCAAAAGACTGCGTGTATTTTTTTTTTAAAACAGGACCAACTATTGAGCTGTTAATTAGTGCTAGTTCTCGTTTGCTTGGTTTATTGTATAGTATTGTTAATTTACAGGAATGTAGGTGTTTTCTGCTTTTATTAAATTAAATTTACTGAGTTTGAAGACAATATAATTTCTAAATATGATTTTTTGTGAGGTTTATAAAATGAGAGTTGATCTGAAAACGAAATAATATTAATAACGGTAGGAAGAATTCGTTAAAAACAAAAATTTTCAAATAACAAATTAAAAGTACTTTTTAGAACTATCAAAAATAATTATTAATTAAATTTAAAGAGTAATTACAAAATGAACTAAATAAATTAATAAAAAATGAAAAAAAAACCAATACCTAGGTACATGCATAAACTAAAAACAAAAAAAAACATAAATAAATAATTTTTGGTAGTTCTAAAAAGTACTTTTGATTTGTTAATTGAAAATTTTTGAATTTGTGAATTTTTGGAAAATCTATAAATTAGATAAAAAAAATTTATTTTTATGTTTTTTTTTAATTTTTTCAAACATTATTATGAATAAAAAATAATGAGAGTGAACGACCACTGTTTGTGCATTAAAAATATTTAAGTGGTAATTATTTGTAATTTTTTATTTTTTTTATACTTATCTATTTTTTCTATAATCCAAGAACCAAAATGGTTTTGATTATCCAAATTTGATTAAATTCTTTCGCAATACATAAATTAACTCCTGAAGGTAAAGGGAAAGGTGATGGGAAAGGACAACTTATTTTTATTTTAGTTTCAAGATTTAATCAAGACCCAATTGAAAATGTATTCTCATTGGTTAGATCGAGAATTTCAAATAAAATGAATCCTTCTTTATATGAATTTAACAGTATCATTGCTAAAATTTGAAGAATGAGGCTTTTAAATGACCCTTCAGATTCAGCTAATTGTGAAGAAGACTGTACTGATTTACTTTTAGTTGATCGATCTATAGCAGATTCAATAAGTTAAGACAAAAATGATTCAATACAGGAATCCATTACTATGTTTGATGAGGATGATCTTAATTATGACAAATCATGAAAAATTTAATTTTTGCCATTGGACAGGGGTAACTAGTCAATGTTTTTTCTATGATAATTCCATTCCAATCCAATTATTTCTCAATTCTTGGGATCTGTATTTTTATTTTGGCATCATTACAAAATTTAATACTTAAGAGAACCACGCATCAGAACAAAATTTTATTTTTTATATTCATAAACACAACGCCTGTGTATTTAAAAAGCCTCGAAACTAATTTTTTCTTCGTAAAAAAAGATTTTATTTGTATGGAAAATATTTGTAAATTTTCTTTTTTCCATATAAATAAATCTTTTTTTAACGAAGTAAAAATTATCATTCTGGGCTTTTTAAATATAGAGGCATGGATAATCATTAATAAAAATCATAATAAAAGGTTGGTTTTCTTTTTGTTTATATTCGCGTAGTACAAAAAAATTTTTTCAAAAATTTATATGAGATGAGACTTCTTACTAGTTACTATTATATATTTTTTGGTAGTACGTACCGATAAATAAATATTTCTCTTTATATACCAACCTCTCGCTTCAAATTTTATTTTCAAATAAAATATTTACACACATATATAAAAGTGATACTAGGTTTTGATGAATTGTCTGGAAGCAAGTATAATTATGCTGAAGTTGAAAGTTGAATCGTCTGGTTAGGCCCCATTGATAAGCATAGGTTAAAATATTTGTTTTAAAATTTTCAATGAACAGGTAGAATTTCGAGTGACGTTCAATTATGACGAAATATCTTTTAAACACAAGAGTACTAAGTACAACAATATTATGCATGTATATTTTTAAAATGACTAATTCCTATTTACAATAGTCTGTTAGATACATCAGTGAACTGCAATTTATTAAAGTGTTTCAGGCTTTTTACCATCATAAAAAAAACAGTTCTTCTAAAAAAATAAGAAAAAAAAGGTTTTTTTTTGTTTTCTTGGTTTTGATTAAAACGCCTTCTTGACTTTACTATTTTTTTATAAAAAATAATTTATTAGATTATGTGCATTTCGATGCTTCAAATGCATCATCATCAACAATCTTTAAGACTATAATTAAAACAAAAACGATTACAACTTTTTAATTTAAACAAAACTATTTCTTAAGAGAAACCTTTTTTCGAAAATTGAATTACATGAAAATTATCTCTTTTTCAAAGTTAATCTGCAAAAATTAACTTATATTGATATTATACAGATATGCAATAGGGTCCTAGTCCTAGATTATCTTGAAGAAAGAAAATTGTCTTAAATTGCAATCTCAAATTTTACAATAAAAAAAAAATTTTTTTTTTTAACTTAACCAAAATTTATAAAACTTTACAACATAAAAATGTTTAAAACAACACCATATTATAATTTAATAATAACATACAAATACATTTTATACAAATACAAATACATACAAATACATTTTATACAAATAAAAGTTATTAAAAGAAAATATGAATTTAAATGCATACTTAACTTACAACAAGTATACTTAAATAATTTGAAAAGTGGAGAAATAATCGGACCCAGGTGGTTGTTCAAAGATATTTTTTGATCTTTATTTATTAATAAGCGTTCCCATGTGTCTAGTTGTTGTTGATATTTTTATTAATTTTTAAATTGTTTTTTTTTTTTGTGAAATCCAATGGTTCTGTTCTAATGCATGTTGAAGAAACTAAAGTGCATATTGAAATAACAATTAAATTTGAAACCAAAGTAAAACCAATTTTAATATAAGTACACATTATTAATAACAAGCAAAACAAAACAGAGAAAAGCAGTGAATTTAAAATAAAAAAATCACTAAAACCTAAAAATGTCTTTTATACTAATCAGATAAAGGGAACTCACTAGTCATTGTGGATAAGGAAGATTATAGAAAAAATATGGAACAAACTATTATAGTGTCAAAATTCAAACAATAAAAGAAATAGCTGGTTAATATAAAAAATGGTTATTATAAAAAAGGTTCATAAACCTGGTAATAAAATGAGGTCTATAATCAATACAACTGGAGGACCCACTTATAAAATATCAAAATGGCTGTTACCCAAATTCAATGAATTAAGACCAGCAGATGCTTTTATGTAAAAAAATTCCTTGGAATTTGTCGATAAAATTAAAAATTTTAAAATAAAACGTGATGAAATTCTAATAGCATTTAACGTAGAAGCATTATATCTGAACACACCAACCCCTGAGTCAAAAGAGTATTCATTTTATCAAAAATGACAAGGCTTGGTATGAACCAAAACGAATTAGAATTTAGAGGCAAATTTCTTAAATCAACACAAGATATAAGTATGGTAAATCCACTATCATGCATAGTTGCGAATACTTTCATGATGGCATCAATTGAAACAAATCTTAAAAATAATAACAAATTTCCACGAATTGGATAAGATAGATAATGTGCAATAACAAAAATAACAGATTATACCAGAAAATTCAGAAAAAAATTTAAAACCAATATTTAACAATTAAATTTGCTGCAGAATTAGAAAAGAATAAACAGACACCTTTTTTACATTTAACTATAAGCAGAATAAACAACGGGTTAGAAATAGATATATTTAGAAAACCAACTAATTCCATTAGATAATATAAAAAAATAAATATAAATAAAAAATAAATAAAAATAAAAATAAAATTAAGGAAAGATAATATTGCTACAAAACTGCAAAAGTAAATGGTTTCAAGTTTCAACACAAATAAAATAGACATTTTGATAAAAAACATTCAAAAAAATTAGAAAAAGAAAACCTCTCAACATTGTTTAGAAGTAATAAAATAAACATTAACAAAAAAGAGTTAAATTTAGTTACGATGCAAGATTGACATTACCAGATAAAAACAATTTTTAAAAAACACAATCTGAAAATAATATGTTCAAATCATAACAAACTATAATATGTTAGGAAACATAAAAGACAAGGTTAAACAATACAACAAATCCAAAATCCAAAATCCATTGGAATCTACAAGGCCAAATTGTACACATTTCAACATGAACTACATAGGACAAAGTAAAAGAGCAATATAAACGAGGTATAAAGAACATTTATACCACATAAAATACAATAGACCAAATAAATCAGCAATAGCACAATATGGATTTAGAACAGAACCCCATTGGAATTTCACAAAAAAACAATTTAACATTAATAAAAAGCTTATTAATATTTATAAAAGTGGACCTATGTTATAAGACAGTTTCTTTAATACTTAACCGATATTGATGAAATTTCCTGAGTATGTTACTGAAATCCATAGTTCTAGCGCTATTTCAAATTATGTAGTAACAAGAAACATACAAGGTGGCATTTTTATATTCAATCCTTTTTTGGTATAATAAAACATATTGAAACTTTTATTTGTATTTTTGCTCAAAAATATTTTAATTCTATACATTATTGAATCAAAACTAAGTCTAACCTGCTGAAAAATTTTCAGCACATCTCTCACTTTTACTCACAGTAAAATTTTACGCTTACATTAGAAAATGTGGAATTTGTGAAATCACTGCATTTTTCAATCATGAAAACAGCGCTGAAAAAAGTGCTGAAATTTTTTAACGCCGTTTTCTGCTTTAGTTGGTCCTGAAAATGTTCAGCACAAACTAAGCATTTTTTCTGTAGATTATCATCATTCATTAGTTGTTTTGAAAAGTTTGTTTCGAAAAGACCAAAACCACAACCAAAACCATTGACCGAACCATGATATCAACCAGTTCATATGACAAATTCAAATTCATATTTCAAATTCAATCTTAATCTATCTTTAAATCTTTTTTAAATCTAAAATCTAATTTTTAAACTAAAATTTGATCTTTTTAGTTAATAATTATAATTATTCTATAAATTTTAACTAGAAAAATCTTAGTTCACAATTTATCGTATGAATTTCAAGTTTAAAAATCCCATATCTGAAATAACAAATTATATATTTTTACATTAATTTGCTCTCAAAGAAGCAGAAATGTGTGCTGAAAATATTTTTGAATGACAAAGAAATACGTGCTGATTTGTGCGCTAAAAAATGCGCTTAAAGATGCGCCTACTGCTGAAAATTTATGTGAGAATGTATTAGAATTTGTATTATAATGGAGGAGAATTGTGCTGAAAATTTTCCCGACGCTCTGTATAAATTCAAATGAACTAATGTGCGATTTAGTTAATTCATCAGGGTACATTGTTAATCATGATGATAATATAATATATGTAGACTTAGATCAAAGACATATGTTTATTAGTATGATGTTTAATAAAATACAATACAAAATACAATAAAGAATTTATATTTATCTCAAAAATTTATTGAGATAATTACACACACATCTACTTTGTTCGTTTTTTCAGCTAAATCAAAACATAGATAAAAGCTAAGACATTCCAATTAGAATAATTGAAACAAGACTAACACTAATTAACAGGCGGAGACACAAAATTGATTCAATGTGTTAGTGCATCCAATTTTATATTTTATAAGCTTTTTATAGTGGAATTATAGTGCAAAAATTTTGGAAGGCCTTTTTTTAAACTGATATTTACTAATTCAACTATTTAATTTTTTTTAATATGAATAGTTCAAAATATGTAAAAAATTGTGTTGGGTCAAATTTACATAAGACAAAATTACATAGGACAAAATTACATAACAAAAAATTATATATGGACAAAATTTCACAACACAAAATTACATATGGACAAAATTACATATGGACAAAATTTCATATTTGAAAAAATTACATATTTAAATTTTTATAAAAATTTAAAACTATTTGATTTTGTAATGAAGGTACTTATAAATTTAAATTAGCTATACTTTGTACTAGGGGCTTTGTTCAGTAATTATAATTTAAATTTAAGTAAAATTTAAAGTTTTTAAAAGAACAGTAATTTACGTAATGGCATAGACTTCTCACGATATAGCAGTTTTTATAAAGTTTAATAAAAATTTTTGTGGCAAGTTTTTAGGACACATAAATACACCTCCCTTATACACGGGTTCGTTTCCGATATATTCCTATAGTAATTGGCATTCTGTGGATAAAATTACTAAAAATACACATTTTTGTAATTAAAGAGGTAGGTACCTATATATATATATACATATTTTTAACCAAAACTATATGATTACTACAAATTACCAAAATTTAGAAACAGTTAGGTACTTCAAAAATTAAAAATGAAGAATTCAAGTGATTTTTTTTTTTTGTATTTATATATTTTTTTTTAGATGTATTGGTTTTTTGTTTTTATTTGACATAAATGTACAATGTTCATTGCAAGTAATAATAATAATTGATTTGTTTGTTTTGTTTTGATCTTAATAAAAATTAACCCACATATGCATAATGTATTATATCATGTCAGTCTAATGAAAAAGAGGCAAATGATACTACAGGCAAATGAAATACAGGCATATAACACGTAATTTTTTTATATATGAAATTTTTTCCATATTAAATTTCGTCCTATGTAATTTTGTCATGTAACCCAAACAAAGATGTAATTTTAGCACATCCTTTGGACGAAAGTTAAAAAAGTTAAGTTTTCGAGCTAGAATGCAATTTGTAAGTGACCCACTATTTTTTTCCATGTTTCTTTTATGATTTTATTCAAAAATTATGAAAAAGGATATTTTTCTATTTACAGCCTGCAAAATCAACGCTGCACAAAAATTTTAATACTATTTTGTGAAAGCTGTTTTTCTTTGCAGTTGTCGCGTTTTTTGGCAAATTAAAGATCTGTCTATTACTTGATTGTGGTAAATATACAAGAGCTAATATTGACAAAACCGGTAATATATTTATACAAGATTATAAAATAACATTCTAAGTATATATAATTTTCTAACGGCATGATGACAAGGTACAGTCAGACCGAGTAATAGATGAAAAGATCAAACGAAAATAAATTTGAATTAGTAATTTGAATTTACTAAATGTTCTAATGTTACCAATTACAATGAAACAAATAACAATAAATAATTGGAAGAGTATTAAGAAATTTAAAATAAAAGTTAATTAAATATAAAATTGACTTGCTTGCAAAAGAAAATTAATAAATTTGGATATATTTAAAAAATCCATATAAAAGTTAAATTAAAAAATTAAAATTTTCTAAAATTTTTCTCATATTAAACTTCGTGCTAAAAGAAATATCTTCATCTTTGTTTTTAAATAACTCTCTAAATTAAAATATTTACATCAATCAACTACTTAATTTATTTTTTCTTGCCCATTTGAAGTTTTTAGAAACTTTTCTATGCTCTTTACAAAATCGGATTATTTTAGTAAATCTTATACCAATACATATACCAATGATTAAACGTAGTTAATATAATATTAAGATTTTAATCTTCTTTTCAAATTCTTCAAATTATACTTACAAGCAAAATTATTTTTTTTTTTGTTTTGACGACAAAACTGATAAGGAATTGAAATTTTAAATACTTACATTGAAATCGCTAATCTATTGATTCTTTCGAATAATATATACACAAGCACAATAATAATCTTGTTTCTAGAATTACACTCATATTTTTAAAAATAAAATACATATCTAAAACAATAAATAGTATTTACAATTTAATTTTTCTTGTACTTAGCGATTTAAACAAAATTAATTTTAAATCTACTTCACTTTAATGTTTTCAAGTAAAAATAAAAATTTAATCAAATTTGGTACTCAATGGAATGTGTGAGCTACCTTAATGTTACCGAGTGTTTCCATGTTTTTGATGCACGACCAGCTTAACGTGGAGTGACATTTTGTTAGCACTAATTTTGGCACTTTGTAAGTAAATTATCTCTCTGATAGTAATATTTTATTTGATTATTATTAACAATATTCTTATTTTTATGTAAAATATATAATAAAACAATATTTTAAAAATAAAAATTTTTAAAATATACTTTTATCGAAACCAAACTAGCCCCCTAAAAAGTAGAAAATAATACTAGTGGTTCATATTGAGCATCTAGAACTATTATAAGATGACGCAAATGTATATAAGGAACCTTGCTGGAATATTGTTAATGGATATTTGAAATATTTGTAGCTTGAAAACATCATATTAAAAGAACATTACAAATCTTTTTTTAAGCAACAAACATTCCAAATTTCGACTAACAATATTCCAATAACATTCATTATATACTTTTACGTCTTAACTTAAAATAGTTCTAGATGCTCAACAACCACCACTAGTTTTATTTTCTACTAGTACGCCTCCTACCATTTTAGTAATTTTAATTATTTCGGGTGGCTGTGATACAACTCGTAGTCCACTTGCTATATTTGAAACGGTAGTACATAGAGACATTTCTTCTGAACTAATTTGTTGATGTGAATAAATTTTTCATTCGGCCTACGAATTTTTTCATTTTCCCGTCTAAGCTCTGCGACTGATTGTCTTGAAACTTTGTAAAAATATTATTTCTTTACATACCAGATCAGTTCATTGATTGGGTTCCGATTCATCAACCCCTTCCGACATGTCGATCTGTAAAACAGTTCTTTACAAGAGAATTGTGTTCAATTTTAAGAGGAGCTTTTATTTGCAAAAAAATAAATTTTTGTTGAATTACCGCTCTCGTTTTGGTATGCCGGTTTAGTAAGTTTTTTTCCTTTTTGATTGTCCTGTTTAAACACTTTGATCGATAGTTTTCAAGCATGGTAGAAATATTTTTTTCTACCAGAAGAGCTCACTAGATAACCCGTTCAAGAACATCAATTTACCAAAGACCTCTATACTTTTAAGAAAATTAAAGAATTTTTGTTGAATTCTATTAAACCGTTTTGACGCCTGATAATAAGCAAATAGAAGGGAAAAATTAAGAAACCGAAGATTCGTGTATTCAATTTGAATCAAGTGGCCAGATAATTTTTGAAATAAGGGCTTTATTTAAATTAGGAGATAAAAATTTGGTGCAAAATGAAAGAAAAGGTAATGAGAGTTGTTGATCAACTACGATAAACGACATTAACCCCACCGTTTGTTTATATTTTTTATTTTTGGTTTAAAAAGTTTGTAGAAGCATTTTCGTATTAAATACAATGTAAGAAATTTCACTATCTTTTTCAAAACTTCTAAGATTAAAAAACAAATTTAATATTAATATAAATAAAGAATATAATAATTATATATAATTTAAACGAAATAAAAAGTTTATTCATGTAATGAAAAAAGGTATTTAAAAATAGTTTTATTTAAATCAAATCAATGACTATACATATATATATATATATATATAGTCATTGTTTGAATGAAAGAAAAGAACGAAGGTACATGAAAACAGCCGGAAACTGTGCCTTCAAAATCGTGATCTTGTGTATTATGCCTCTATATCTTCTAGCCAAGTCATACGACGACTTTCCGGAATTTGTCGAATTACGATTTTTTTTTTAAATTTTGTTTTTGTTTTGTGTATACATTTTTTTTGATACACACTTATAACAGACCTACCGCAAAGCAAAACAAACATGTGTAGATAACATTGCAACTTCTATTATTTAAGATAACACATCTATTTAACGCAAAAAATTGTTATTAATCAAAGACTACTTTTTTGTATGTTTAAATACTGAGCATCAAATTACTATCTCGTGTCATTATTATTTCTTGTTGCAATATTATGATTTGTTTTTAAGTGAATAATTTGTTTTTAGATTTGTTATATGAATGTAACTAACCCTAATAAATAAAAATAATTTATGTGACGTATTTTTAGAAATTTTTGAATATTGTAAAATGAAAATATTATTGTAATATTAGAATTTTTGTAAATTGTTTTACATTTTTTTATTTTAGAGTTTTATTGCATTCCATAAGAAGTAATGTAAATTTAATGTTAAACGTTTTTTTTATATAGAGTTTGAATGGAGTCCATACGACTCCAGACTGTTTAAATAAATATAGTTAATTTTGGTTATTAAAGATGGTAACCACATCAAAATAATAAGTCGTTTTATTATTTAATTATTGTACGAAACAGGCCTCAAGGCCTATTAATTTGTTAACTTTTCCCTGACGTGACTGTAGGCTACACCACACCAGTACTGTAAGTGCTATATATAGACAATTATTTGTATTGTCATTATTTAATATTTTTACTGTACTTAGAATAATAAGAAAGAGAATTAAACTTTCACTTTGTTGAAAGTTATCGAAAAGAAAGGTCTTTGATTTTTAGCTAAAATTAAGACTATAAATTGGTGACCCCGCTTAGTACACGTGCTCTTTCAAATCAAATCATTTTTTCTTTATGCTAAATATATAATATCAATAGTTCTAAACAAATTGTAATGCCTGAACAGTGAATTAAACCATTATCTATATTTTATAATTAAATTTAAACTTTAGAGACAAATATAAAGTAAAATTTGTTTGGTCGAATATAAAAATAACATGTGGTTTATAAAATAGTGTTAATCCAAACTTCATTCCTGTTGAAGTTTGATACGGTTTTGGTACAGTCAATTAAAAACATTTTTACTAAATTTAAAATTAATAAATTAAAGACTCAAAAATTTTATACTTATTTATAACACATAAACGGAGGAAACGATGAACATTTTAATTTTTAATATTAGTCGAAAATTTATTAGCAGTCGAAAAACAAATTTAAAAAAAATCGAAATTTTTTAAAATTATTATATTCAAAATTTGTAAATTACACCTGCAAAATTATTGAATTAACTGAGAGCAATCCACATGCAAGGGCAATCCATATATCAGTCGCAAACAAAAATCGATTTAGATATTTTAGTTTTCTATAATATTTATAACATTTTATATCATTTTAGACTTTACAGCATAATATACAACATATAAATCTAATATAATTTTTAACAATGTCTACTAAGTCAACGTCAACTACTACTACTACTACTACTATTACTAATGCTCCGCTATTTACATATCCAACTATAACTACTACGACGGGTCAAGAAGATTTCTTTTCTCCACCCTATTCTAAACAACCACTTATTCCGGCAAATGATCCTAAATTTTTTTATCCGGACAATCAAAATATAAATACTACATAAGTCTACACATCGAATCATCAAACGGCAAAAAACATTTATCCCGAAAGACTTAAACAACTGTACTCATGTTTTTGTAAGAGATGACACTATACGAAAGTCGCTAACACCCCCATCAAATCCTTATAAAATTATGTCCTTATGAAATTTTGAAAAGATTTAGGAAATTTTACAATATTAAAATCGGAAAGAAAACAACTTCTGTTAATATCGATCGTCTAAAGCCAGCTTTCATCGCCAACCCAGAGTTAGAATCAACTACTTCTTTAGTCATTATCACTAGAAGGGGGATATTGTGGCAGATTAACAAATCAACCTCGAAGTTGGCAACAATAATTATTTGCATTGTCATTATTTAATATTTTTACTGTACTTAGAATAATAAGAAAGAGAATTAAACTTTCACTTTGTTGAAAACTATCGAAAATAAAGGTCTTTAAAATTAAGACTATAGACATATGGTGTATGTGTATATAAACAAAAAAATAAAAGAGCAAAGTTTATTATAATTGTTATATTTTTAAAAAAATATTAAATATTAGTTATCTATCCAATTTGATAAAATTTGCAAAAAAAGCAAAAACATTTTCATTAATAATTTTCAATTTTAAAAAGAAAAAATTCTTATTATCTGACGAGAAACCTATTTCTATCAAATTACAATGAACACTGGAAATAAAATAATATTTTTTGAATATATACATTGGTGTGGTCTTGGTGGATATAGTAAAATTCTTAAGACGAAATTAAAATCGCATGTAAGTTGTATTTTTTATCTGCACAAAACCCTTGATGATATTTGTATTCAATTTGTTGTATCAAATTTTACAGAATATTCTCGTTTGTGTTAATTGTAGTTTTCTCAAATTTTAGTTTTATCAAAACAACTGTATGCACTGCACAAAACAAAAACAAAATTTAAAACGAAATAGTAATTCGGTGAATTCCGAAAAGATCTTCGTATGCCTCAGCTAGAATAGACATTATAGAGGCATTGTATATTGTATTTATAAAGTAAAATCAAAGAATATCCATAATAAGAAGGTTCACTGGAAGTCAAGATATTTTTACAAATACATTTACAAAAAAAAACCCATTAGTTAAAGAAGCAAAGAACTATTGTAAATATTTTCTTATGTGAGAAGTTGTGAGAAAGAAAGAGTGCGATATAAACCATTTAAAAAAAACTTAATTTTTGCAATGTAATTATAAATAGCCCACTGGAGATTTTTGTTTATTTATTTAGCCCACTAGAGATTTTTCATGTGTACAGTCGTCTGAAAGTTTGTGTACGATTTTTTTTTAAAAATAAACGTATTAAATTTATTAGAGTATGAGAATAAATAAATTTTGAATGATTGAATTTTTCCAGGTACATTCATAAAATAATATTCGTTTCAAAAACATATGTTATTTCTCAAATATCATAATATTATTTTATTTTATTGGCTTATAAGGGAAGTAAATTTTGTTTTTATTTCAAACAGATTATCATTCATGTATTTTCAATATACACATTTTTCAGGTATTGAAACAGGTTGTTAAAAAGAATATCAAGCGAGTCATTTTTTTATGAATGACTCGATGCCTTTTTAGTTTCTGAAAAATTAAATTGTGCATTTTAATCATCAATGAACTAATAATACATATTATATTATAAGTAATATATAATGCATTTAGGAACCTGTTAATTTTATAAACATGTAACAAAGTTAAATATTAATAATATGAACATTTCAAATTTGAATAAATAATATTTTTTATTGCTCTGCATTTTTTAAAAAAATTTAATATATAAGAAAGTACTTAGAAATAAATAAATGCAGAGTATATATATGAAAATTAAGCAGTGGTATGTTATATTTAAAAATAAATCAACTCTAACGCTTAAAAAAAGTTTTTGCAAAAATTATTCAATATACAATTTTTTAAAAACGTTTTGAAAATGAGAAAACATCATCGTGTTAAGTGTTTGGTGTGCGGTGCTGAAACAAATAATAATTTAGAAATAAACTAATTAACTAAAAATAAAGACAATATTTCTTTCATACTAAAAAATCGTTCGTTCATTTTTTTCCACTTTGTATTTTGAATTTTTATCTCTCTCTCACAAATTAAATTGTTATGACTATCTATTTCTTACAATATTGGAAATCGACTGGAAAAATGGTGACCAACACACTGACAAATTATAAAATTTTATTCCAGTGAACCTTCTTTTAATGGATATTCTTTGGTAAAATGTAAAAGTATTAATAAAAGAAGAGAGTCCAAAGAGAGAACTGAGAAAAATTGAATACATTATTTTTTTTCTAAATATTCTAATCGCTTTTGTTCAGAAATCACTCTTTCTTTTTATTTCATTTTTCAAACCGAAAAATTCGGCTAAATTTTGAAACTTTTTTCTCGGCTAAGGAGTCAAAATTTCCTACTAAATTATCGGTCAAATGGCATCACTGATTCCTAGCTACACATCGTTTTAGTGTTTTAGATTATTAAATTTTAGGTTCAATATACATTATGTAATTCTTACATCTTCCTGCCAGAATTTATCTTCTGTTTTGTGGGTATATCATAATTAGTATGTACTTACTAAGCCTAGTGACAAAAAGTGACCCTTAATAAAAATTATTTTTATATCCATAGTTTGATATTAATTATTCAATATAACTAAAAATGTAACCAAATATTCCCATCTTCAGGTGTATAATAATAGTTATACGAATTTTACAATTAACAAAATAAGAATATTCTATACATATACATAGATATTTTATTGCTCAAACAAAATTATAGAATTCAACCGTTATCAAAAATAATATTAAATTATAAAAAAAGTAATAAAAAAAATAATATACAAGAATATAAAATGCAAAAACAAAACGAACTATTCTAAGATCAACTAAGGACCCAATTGATCAAATGAAAAAATCTTTATACACTACTGTTGAAAAAGAAATTGGGCAGTTGAAATGTATGCATTACATGTAATATTTATCACCAAGTTTATACTACAATATCTAAAATGTATTTCAAGCATTTACTTATTAATTTACTGGCTTATCAACTTATTAAATGTGAAAACTATTGCTATTGTCAGGAACTATTCCTTATTAACAGAATAGCTCCATTTTATTTAAGTTGTTACTAGATTTTATACTCTCAATCATTTTAGTTATTTATTTGATTCCAATGACAAAGGCTTCGTCGCGAATCGAACTTGGGACCTTTCGATTAAAAGGTAAGCGCTCTACTCACTGCGCCACCTAGCTTGTTATTAAATATAAAAATTTTGAATGAAAGAATGAAAGTTGAGAGAATAAATCAATTTTTTTTAATGTATTATGAAAATAGATGTAGGTTTTTAGAATGCGATGAAAGATGATACATACTTTATGTTACATTGTTGCTGTTGTTAATAGTTAATAACTAGTAATGTTTGTGTATTAACAATAATATAATAAACAGTTTGGCAAGAGGTTTTCAAATTAAAGATTTAGGTGTAACTATTGATGTAACATTTTTGTTTTCCAAACTTATTGATTAACCCGCGCAAAAGCAAATAGGTTAGGTTTTACAGAAAAAGATTCCAAAGATTTTCATGACATTTTGACTTTAAGAATTTGTATTTCAGCTTAGCTAGATCAATCTTAGAAACCTTCTGTTTTAATTTTTAATGCTATTATTCTCACATCAATCGGATTGAGAGAGTCCAGCAATCTTTCCCTATTCTTGCCTTACTCAAACTCAACCAATTAAGTGTAAACTTTTGGGCATTAAAACATTAATGAATAGGCGAACTTTGCTTGTATTATGTTTTTATCTGATGTGTAATCAAGCTGTATAACATACTTGCCCAGAAAAATTTGACTACTTTTCTCTAAATAACCCATAAAGATCATTAAGTTCAATAAATATGATTAAAGTTCCATATATTGTATCATTAAGTTAAATTTAATTCAAATAATGTTTGATTTTCACACAACAAGAAGCGAAAAATGTATTTAAATATTGCATAGGATAATGTAATAATGTCATAGATTTATTTTCCAAATAATTATGACATTTATTTAAAAACTATTTTAAAATTTCTTCTTAATTTAAATGATTACGGTTATACTACGATGTATTTTATCTTTTGTAAATAATCGCTTATTCTTTAAAAATCTATAATTGTAATAGACAAGCATTTAAGGACCTGCGCAGTAGACACCTTTTCATTTTATTTCGCTTCTCCTTAATAAAATCTTAATAAGTTAATATATAAATAAGTTGTATATATGTTACGGTTAAAATAATGAATTTGTTATTATTAATAATAACCGGACATTATTTGGTTATTATTAATAATAATCCCTTTGGTAAACTAAAATTAATGATAACCATTTTTATAAATAAATTTGTTTTTCATGTTATCATATTTTCTATCTCAGTTTTGGGTACCTACAAAGTTTAAACAAGAAAAAAAATGTAATTGACAAAAGTTTCTTATTTTCTGACGTAGACGCTGAATTTGCATAAAAGAATTTCTCCTTCCCATTTAAAAATCTCGATTTCAGCAAATTTCCGCGGTTTTCGGGCTTAAAAAACCCTTTTCCGGTTCTTCCCGGAAGTTGAAAATATCTCCAACAGATAGAGCATCCTCGATTTAGGTAATTAAAATTTTTAAAATTTTAAAATAACGGCTCGTGCCTCTCTTAAAAAGCTGATACGGATGCTCTGACACCCGGTATATGTATACCTCTTTTAATTACAAAAATATTTTATTTTTAGTAATTTTATCCATTAAATGCCACTTACTATAAGGAATATGTCGGAAACGAATCAGTACATGAGGAAGGTGTATTTATGTGTCATAAATAAAACTTACTAACTTCAAAACTTTTTATCAAACATGAGTGGTCTGTGCTTTATCGTGAGAAGTCTATATCAGTACGTAAATTACTGTCCTTTTCAAAACTTTAAATTTGGCTTCAACTTCAATTATAATTACTCAACAGGGGCCCCTAGTGTTAATATAATATTATTGTTCATTTTATTAATTACATTTTGCTATGTTTGCCACATTCTTATATTTGACTTACAAAATTAGTAAAAATTCACAATGATTCAAAATAATTAACAAAATAAATACCAATTGACATCTAATTGAAATTATCAGTTATAATTTTCAAATCGTATAAAAAATATTTTTCTCTCCTACTTTTGTCGAATATTCGGTTACTGATCTACCGAAAACAAAGAGTATGAGCGAACAAAACTTTTGATGTCCATAACAAATTATTTATTTAGCATTTATTAGGTGACCATCCTACAGCCTCTTAAAATATTACATCTTCAACAAAAAAAAAACAATAATCAAAGGAATATAAATAAATATAATGTTATAAATTAAATAGCAGTAATGAAAAGAATAAGTTTTTATGTTCCTTAGTTATAAATGAGAATTAAATTTTTTTACAATTAATATAAGTACAAGGTTTTTTGCTCTCAATGGTTAATTGTGATACCTATTTTGAAATTGAATACAAAATCGTAGAATTGGTGTCTTAAGGATTTTAAATTTTGAAATGACTTTATTCAGTTTTTGTCCTTTCGTACATGGTTGCCACTTTATAAGCTGAAAATTAAATATTTCGCCGTTCAAAAAGTAAAAAATCTTTAAGGAAATAACTTCTGCATGACTGCAAACTTTTTATACACTTTTTGTCCAATTTGACAATGATTGGGCACGATTGTTCGATGTGAATGAGATATCACGTATAAAACTAATCTTTAAAATTATTATAATTTTAAATAGTTTATAGATAATATAGTTTATTAGTTTTGAGAGCGAAAAAATGTATTACTTGTTGCCTGGCTTATTTATCTAACTAGACTAACTGGATTTTTAGAGTTATGGCCAAAATAAACAAACGATCAGTAGATTTCTTACCATTCCTGTTCACTTATATGTGAATAACCAAAATAAAATATCTCCGGAAAAAATATGTACGGTACGAGTTTACTAAGTCTTACAAACTTTTTTTTCGTCTAGTTATATCTATTTCAGTTATGACCTTAAATTTTAAATATGTATTTTGAAATTTCATTAAACAAAATTAATATCTTAATTAACAAAATCAATTTTCAAACACTGCATTATGCTATTTTATTAATAAACCAAATTTTTTTTTTATAAATTCTAAACTATACACATAAATACATTTAAAATAAACAAAAGCATAACCCTTACAATATTTTTTCTAAAATGCAATATGTTTGTCCTGGATATTATAAACTCAACTTAAAAGTTTCAGACGTTCACAAAAACGGACAAAAATTTTAAAAAATTCACTTTTTTTAATAATGATGTCAATGTAAAATTAATTTTATAATTATGATACAAATTTTTCAAACTTTTTATAATTAATTTTTATATTTTTTTGTTTAAATAATGATTAATAAAGATGCAAAATAAACAATTACAAGACAAAAACAAATAAACCACCACCAAATTACCACGGACGAACAGTATCTGTATATTAAACGAAAGAAATTGACTAACTAAACTTAATTAACAAACACAAAAACAAATAATGTCCCTTCTTTAAAATTATTTGTAAAAATTATTTTAAATTGTTATTGTATTTTACAATTATTTTTAAATTTTTTATTTAAAGTATTTAGTTATTCTTTTTAGTATAGAATAGAATATAAAAAAATTATTGACACCCCCAAAATTGATTTTGTATTTTTGTTCGACTGTTATGAAGATAATTCAATAATAGTATAAGTAGCTAGTATAAGTAAATTACACACAAGTAAGAATATTTTAATTTACAAACAACACTATCAACATACTAATAAAAATGATTTTTATTAATGTGATACCGCGATGTTTAAAAAATAAATTAAATAATAATGTTTTGAATATATATATATTGTATAATGAAAACACAAAATGTATCTAATTAATTTAAAAATATATATTTTTGATAAGAAAAATTTTCAGAAGCATGGTCAGTGTTCTAGATAATGATAAATTTGAATGCCAATTTTTATTTTCTTAATTTTTCATTTATATATAACTTAAAAAGAAAAAATTATGGACAATATTACACGTTGTTGCAGTTGTATGTCAACAGCACTCAGTTTTGGTCTTGCTTTCACCGAACTGAAGAAACAAAGTGAAACAAAAATATTTTACTGAAGTACGTTTAATTTTTTCACTGTTTTTGATAAAATAAAAATGCTGATACCAACTAAACAATTTTATTGAAACAATTTCCTGATTGTTATAACCGTCCCACAAAAAAAAACAAAATATATCTATTCGCTGTTTCATTTTTACGTCTTCATTTTGCTGATCGCCATAACATTAACCTTAAAATAAGAGAAATAGGACACATAAGAAATTGAAACTGTAAAAGTTTAAAAAATACATAGTACATAATAGTATTTTCACTTTAAATTCATTAGCTTTTTATTTATATTCTACTTCTTATTTGTACGGACATAATCTTTGCTATAACGATTGCCTAACATTGTATGTACAGGCTGGTATATTGAAAAATTTATGTCAAAATAATATCCATTTTATGTATAAATCAAAAGGAGATTTTTCGAATTCCTGGTAAAGATTACACTTAATTTAATTTACCAATTTAAAAGGTCCAGTATTTAGTCTATTAATAGCCGCATTAATTTTCAAAAAAAAAAATCATAAAAAAAATTATACAGTATTTAACTTTTCATTTTAACTTCAATCAGCAGAAAACTAAAAAAAAATCTAAAAACACTAAACTATCTTCTAAGTTTCTAACTGTAGTTTCTACTTTATTGTAACTTTAGGGACAAATAATAAGAAATGTAATGTTCGGAAAAAAAGTTTAATATTTCGTTTTCGGCCTGTACAAAATACAACCATTAAGTTAGTATAATATAGAGTGACAAAGTAGAACATAAGAAAAATTAAATTTATTTCAAACTGAGCCCAGCTTAGGATAAAATAAATCATGAAAAAATGGGAGTTTAGGTGTCATGAGAAGAGAATAAAATTCAAGTACCTAACTAAACTTTTGTATAGTATATATAATATTTAAAATTTATTTTATACAGTTTATATTTATTTTACCAATTAATAGCTTTTATTTTATCTTTATGTACATATTACACATTTATTTAATTTTTTTCTAGATTTATTTATAGTTTTTAGAGTATCCATTGTACTAATTACATAAGTTTCTTATTTTTTGTTGTGGAATTCGAATTTGCATAAAAATAACCTCAATTCCCATATGCAAATCGCGATTTCGCCCGATTTCGTCGATTTTCGGTCTTGAAAAACCTATTTGCGTTCCTTCCCGGTAGTTGAAAATATCACCAATCGATAGAGCATCCTCAATTTAGTTAATAAATTTTTTCTTAATAACGTTAATAAGTTCAAATAACAGTTACAGTACTTAATAAGTTCAAATAACGACTCCTTTTCTCTTCAATGCGACATCATATCGTTTACTCGTGTAAAAACGTGTAAAAATTATACCTTTGATGGTTCTATAATTAGACGAATTTAATGATCTTGGCGTGACTTTTGATTATAAACTTACATTTAACATACATATTAATAAGATCATTCACAAAGCAAGCTCAATGTTTGGTTTTATAAAAAGGCGGTTTAAGAAAATTGATGACCCTTATGTTACTAAATCGTTATTTACGACATTAATCAGACCAATTCTTGAATATGATAACCAAGTTTGGTCCCCTTTTTATCGCCAACACATTGATAGAATAGAAAGTATTCAAAAAAATGTTTTTAAGTGTGCATTAAGAGCTTTAAATTGGAATAATCACTACATTTCACAGGACTAACTACGGGAAAAATGAGCCTATTAACAGAATGCTGATAAACACAAACCAATACAACGCAACAATAAATTTTGATAATATGAGTAAAGATGTTGTAAAAAAATCCTAAACATTGTGTAAACTAAATTTTTACAATCTCTATTTTAAATTACTAATTGTATTCGTTTTATATTTTATTATTGTAAGATTGTTTTATTGTAAATTTTAATATTGTAATTTGTAAACACTTGAACTAAGTAAGAATAAATAAATAAAAAAGCTGATACGCATGCTTGGAACACCCGGTATAATTTTTTTATTGATTTATCTTAGACAACAACCGTATACGTTAAACTTTATTTAAAAAAATTTAATTTAAGTTCAGTTCTGGCGAGGAAATGAACAAACTCTATACTTTGGTCAGTTGCCGCAATTTGGGGTGAAATTTTAAATTGGAATTTCTAATTGAAAATTAAAAAATATCTATAATTTAAAAGAATCTGATAAAAATAATTTGAATTTAAGAACTTCTTTGCAAAAATTTCATCATTTCTTGTATGGCGTTTATGTTTTGAATATTTCCTAATATAGAATATAAAATTAATAAATATTTTTAAATTTTGATTTTGGATTGAAATGATTGAATTGATACCTTACCAGAAATGGCAGAAAATTTCTTATGCATCCTTTTCAACTATTTCTACTTTCAATATTTACGTCGTTTAAAAAAGTTTTCGTTTCATTTAAAAAATGAATTTACTTCTTTAAGTTAATTCATTTTTGTACACATTTTTATTTTTCATATTAATAAATTTTACGTTTAAAACATGAAACAAATTATTAATTTTTTATTGAAATTTGCAATTGGTTGTGCAAATTCATATAAATTGTCAACAAATATATTCGATTCTGCTAAAGTTCGAATTCCAGTTGCAACACACCAACTAAGTATGTACTTATATTGCAAATTTTTGGTTTTCATTCTTTGAAAATTATTAGGCAAAATATGTTCTGGCTTAAAATATTTCTCAGGGTTTTTATTAAATTACACGAAATCGTAAAATTCCATTATTTTTTGCCCCTCATGATAAAAATAAGGTTTATCTTCAGTAACTGTACTAATTTTATACAGATTTTTAAAAATCTTATTTTACAGATTTAAAAAAATCTTATTAAAAATTATTTTCATATAATTTTATATTAATTATTCATAAAAATAAAAATGAACCTAATATTCGCATCTCCAAGTACATATGTAATAATAGTCATATGAATTTTACAAAGAAAATAAAATTTTTGTTTCAAATTCAATCCTTAAACACTTTTTTTTAAACGAAAAAAATAATATAAATATTCCTAATAATTTGTTACAATTTACTTATTCTTTTTAAAAAAAACCAACAATAAACCACTTTGCTTATTATTTTCTTCTAGTTTCTAAAATTCAAATTATAATACCTTACAATATTTGCTAAAATTTGCTTTAATTCAAATTTAGAAGATTTAAAAAAAATAAGAAAATTGTGCAATCACATTTTTTCGTATAAATCTCATCAAACAAAACAAAAATTTTATCCGAAATTGAATTGTTTTAACAGAACTTTTTTGCTTGCAAAAAAACCAACGTACAC
This sequence comes from Argyra leucocephala, assembly GCA_963942445.1. Lineage (NCBI taxonomy): Eukaryota > Metazoa > Arthropoda > Insecta > Diptera > Dolichopodidae > Argyra > Argyra leucocephala. Next base: position 78,515,865 of record OZ012680.1, on the reverse strand, counting down.
AAAAAAGGGACTATATCATCATAAAGATATAACAGTCCTGTGTTTAATTTTTAGATATACTTTTTTTAGTATAGAGTTTCACAATGCCAATGTAGTTGTATAATAAAAGTTTAATTATGAAAAAAATTGTAATGACGCGAAAAATTCAATTTATTAGTAACTGAGCACACATCCTGTAGGGTATTTATATACAGACTAGAGTTTTTTTTTTAGAATTCTTAAATGGCAAGTATATTTTAGGAAATAAATACATACATTATATTCAAAAAAAGAACATACTTTGCTCAAATTCTGATATCAAATCTTTTTAAGCTAATGATTTAAAATAAAAGGTTTTAAATAAAATTTTGAAACCATATATAAAGTATGTCAATTTCAAATAAAAAAGATGCGGTCACGTTAACAAGGTTTTAAAATTGACCTTAACATTTTTGTATTGACATTATTTGTGAGATATTTAGGAGATTTGAAAACTTCCATTTTTTGTATAAAGTTAATTGAAATTAGGAAATAATTTGCCTTGTTCTGTTCCCTCGATAATTTTTATTTTAATATACAGGGTGGTCCGGTTTAGAGCAAAAAGTTTTTAAGGGGTGATTCCTTGGAGTATTTTATAAAAAAAATTGTTCTAAAACAGGGGTCTATCTTTAACTTTACCTGGACTACAGAGGGTTAAAGAAAATCGGATTAGAAAAATTATATCTAAAGAATATCAACTACAGCTCAGAAAAAATTGAAACTAGATCAACATCTTCTTCATAGTTTTTTTTAGAATTAATACATCTAATTAACGGTATTGTTGAATGAGTATCAGACTTACCGTTTTTGAATAATAACTGCATAAACTTAAAATTTTGTAAAAAACGTTGATTATCTCGAAAAAATTCGCTAATTTTTTTTTTTTTTTTATTTTGTTGATGCGCTACATTATCCCCTACAACTTTTTCATACACAACTTTCATATCAGACTTGCCGTTTTTCAGGTAAAGTCATATAAAATTTCAATAACCTTAGCTAATATCAGTAATTTTGACTAATTTTGACTAACAAATAAAATTTTTACAATATTCAAGTCTCAGTTATTATTTTTCTTACTAAAACACAGGTTGCCCACATATTAAATATAACTTTACCTGAAAAACGGAAATTGACATACTTTATATATGGTTCCAAAATTTCATTTAAAAACTTTTATTTTAAATCATTAGCTTAAAAAGATTTGTACTAAGTAAAGTTTTTGCATTTCAATGACTATATTTAAATTCAAAATGGAAAGATAATTTTTTAAAAATGCGAAACTGTTTCACCCTTTTCTTTACCTCATCGGTGGGAAAAAGAAAAAAAAAATTGATTTATTTTCATTTTTATAAAGTTTTTGTAATTACTCTAAAAAATTTTGGTATTATAGTCAAATAAATTTCGCCACCTGTGTTGAAAAAATATGTGTATATCAACCAAATTTATACCTATTTAAGATTTAGAAGCATTGGATATAAAGAGATGGCTGGCAATATCTAATCACCAATCTATTTAGAATAATATATGATGGGTAAAACATTATAGATTAACAAATATTGTTCTGTTTGGAATCAAATAAATAAATAATAAAAATATGACGGGACTTAGAAATGTTGTTTTATAAATAAGAGGTCATGACAGGTCATAAACAACAGGTCAATGAATAGGCAATATAGAATTTTGAATCCAACTGGAAAGCGTTATGAAATCATTAAATCGATATACTATAGATACTCTGAGAATTCAAATGAAATGTTGAGGATCTTTTAAAACTTAGTTATTAATTATTATTTTTTATATATTTTTTAATGTTTAATTGCAATATTACTGATAATACTGATAATATTGATCCTCTTCATAGAGTAATTGGTAACTGCTTTTCTTCCTCAGATTCTAATATAAATTTTAATATAGGTTTTTCAATAGTACATCAAAATATTCGTAGCATGAGAAAAAATTTTGATTCATTTCTTTCGCATCTTGCATCTTTTGACCATTTGCTGATATAATATTTCTTTCGGAAATATGGATATATGATTATGAAATCAGTAAATTTAGTATTCCTAATTATTTATTTTCAGCAACTTGTAATGATTCTTATTCTTCTGGTGAAGTTGCAGTATTTTACAGAAATGATATAAAGTGTGTTATTGACAATATAAATCTGAATAGTGCTGATATTATCTGTATGAATTGTGAGATTTCTGGTGTTCAATATTGTATTGTAGGTATTTATAGACTGCAACAATATAATGTTAATGTCTTTTTGGAAGAATTTTCAGATGTTTTGCAAAATCGGGCTTGTAAGAATACAATACTTCTAGGTGACTTTAATATTAATCTGTTATGTAACTCTTCCGATGTTGATAATTTTCTTTCTGTCATGTCTTCTTTTGGTTGTAAGTCTTTGTTGTTTAGTCGCACACGGAAAACTCGACAGTCAAACTCCTGTTTAGATCATATATTTATTCGATTGTGCAGAAGCAATCATGTTAATTATAAAGTAAATACTTATGATCTAAAAATAACAGATCACTGTTTAATTAGTATTCAGCTTGATCATATTATTTCAAGATATAGCCAACATAATTTTTATGAATTTTAAAAAATTGATTTTAGTGCTTTAAATTCTGTTTTAGTTTTTGAAATGTGGGATGAAGTCTACGCTTCTGATGATCCGTCTATTGCATTTGATATATTTCTTAATAAATTGCAACGTCATATTTCAAATTGTAGCTCAATTGTTAATTAAAATACGAATAACACAAAACGACTAAAGCCGTGGATGTCTTCATCATTTATAAGGAAAATTAAAATGAAACAGAAACTTATGTTAAGTGTAAGGAAACATCCTCATAATTTAAGACTTAAAAAATATTACGAAAAACTTTGTCATGAATTAAAAAATGAGATTCCTAGATGTAGAGATAATTATTACAGTTGTAGATTAGCTAAAACATAGGTAATACTAAAAAGGAATGGGGTCTTGTGAATGAAATTTTGAATAGAAATGAACAAAATTTTGATATCGTTATTAATGAAAATAACACTACTATTTCAAACCCCTTGATTGTAGCTAATTTATTTAACGATTATTTTACTAATATAACTAATTCATTCCAAGATCTTAATGTTGTCGATAACGTAGAATGTCAATGTGATAACAACATCAGGAGTGAGCGATATCAAACTAATAGTTTTTTCTTTCTTAACTTTACTTCCCTAGAAATTTACAAAATTTTAATGTCATTAAAATCTTCTAAATAGTATCTTGTGACAAAATTTCAAGTTGAGTATTGAAAAATATTAGAATATAATATAAGAAAGATGACACTCTGTCTTTAACTAATTACAGACCTATCTCTCTGTTATCAGTTTTCTCTAAGGTTTTTGAGAAAGCTGTTAAATCTAGAATCGTGTCGTTTCTTAATGAAATTAATTTTTTGAGTGATTTTCAATTTGGATTCAGAAGTGGTAAGTCAACTGAAGACGCTCTGTTGAAATTGTGCAGTGAACTTTACGGTGCCATAAACGAGTCGAATATACCAGCTGCTTTGTTTATAGACATCACTAAAGCATTTGATATGGTGGACCATGTTGTTTTATTAAATAAATTGCATAATGCGAGCTTCAGAGGATTTATACACAATTGGTTCGCATCTTATTTAGAAAATCGAAGACAAAAAGTCCGCATTAAAAACCATACAAGTTCAGAAAATGTTATTAATATCGGGGTTCCTCAAGGCTCTGTTTTAGGTCCAATTTTATTTCTGATTTTTGTTAATTCTTTGTTTCTTCAACCATTTAATGGTAAAGTTACGGCATTTGCCGATGATACTGCCCTGACTTATGCTAACAAGAATTATTTTAATACTTTTACTGATATTAGTTTTGATTTGGAAATTCTAAGAAGGTGGTTTAAAAGACACAAATTGGTTATAAGTGGAAAAACCAAATATATGTTGTTTAACCTTTCTGTTTAACGGAACAGTCTGTGAGGATTTGTCTTTTGTATATCATTCTCCGTCTTGCTTGAAAATGCGTCTTGTAAATCTGTGTGAACAATATTTGCCTTTGTCTATTTATGATAGTAAGTTGAGCTGTACTGATAATTGCTTTGTTATTGAACGTGTTGACTGTTTTAAGTATTTGGGTGTTACTTTGGATGTTAGGTTAAGTTGGAGAAAACACACCAGATACTTGACTTATTATTTAAATAACGTGGTTAGGCAACTTTATCACCTCAGCTTGTACTGTAATCGTTCAATTCTAAAATTAGTTTATAATGGTTTGTTTAAGTCTAAATTAAGTTACGGTATCTGTTGTTGATTAACATATCAATCGATGTCAATAAAAATGAACCATTACTTCTCAAACAAAAACATGCTATTCGTATTATGTGCAAAGTCAATCGTAGAACTCGAAGTTTTATTTTGTTTAAGAATTTAGGATTACTTCCTTTAAGACATATATATTTCTATACAGTCCTCAAAACATTCTATAACAATTCTGGTTATACTGCAGCTAGGCTTTATGGAACTTACAATTTAAGAGTAAATACCAGAAATTTTGCATCTATTCCAACGATCAATAAATCACACTTTTGTCATTTTTATAATGTCATTGCGTCTGGTCTATTCAACAACTTGCCAGAAAATTATCGATACGAAAGAGTTGAAGTCAGATTTCTTAAGAATATTAAATCATGGCTCTTATCTTTTGATAATCACTCTATTGAAAATCTTTTGAACCCATTAGTCTAACATTTTTTCTTTCTCTAACAGTTTTTTCTTTTTGTTTTTAATGTTTTTATACTTTTAAATTTCTATTATTTCAAAATTTTATATTTTTCTAAATATTTTGTTACTTTTTTAAACTTTTTATTTTTCATTTGTTTATATAATTTCTCTTAGAATTTTGTTCTAATTTTTAGTTTTTAATAGGATAAGCATAATGTCGAAAACACAATCACGACGAATGACGAATTTTTCGCTTCCAAATACATAAGATTATATGTAAATCGCGACGAATGACGAATGACCAAAATTTCGCGTTCAAAAAATAGATTAGAGATAGATCTAATCTATCTATTTTTATTATTTATAGATTTCTATTTTACTCGTCGACGAATGCGAATGACATTCATTGATACCAACATAAATTGGTCAAAATGGCTTTAATAAAACATTTTTAAAATTAAAATTAAAATAAAAATTTGCCCATTAATAAATTGATTTGTTTTTTTATCTAAGAGTTCAATCTCCACTTATCGTTTGGATAACAGATTGAACCTAGCTATTTCATTAAAACACTAGGCTCAGAAATCTGAATAAATTTGTTATATAATTTTGAAAATTTAGTATGTAAGTTAGCTTAAGTTGTTAATGAAATAAAGAATTATTATTATTATATTATTATATTAATTAGACTTTGTTTCAGTCCAATTCAGCCTTTCTGAAAATTTTTTAACTTGGCCTAAAAATTTCCTCTAATTTTTTTTCCACATGAATTAACTCTGCTTCAGATTTATTTTCAGGAGCGCAATTTCTTACTTCATTCTTTCTCCACTTCGTCCAATCGAAAAAAAATTTTTGGTTTAAATTTCTTCTAAAATGGGAAATATAAAAAAAATGATTTGCTTATGCCCTTAAAGTGTAATTTTCTTCAGTTGAGCTAGGAATTTTTACTTCTAAGATTTCTGGAGTTTCCATATCACTCGTCTCAAAAGCAGCTTCTAGTTTACTAGTTCTACCATTTTTACTTTCCCTTGTATATATTTGATTCTGATAGCATTAATTCGGTAGATACGGTGTTTCGTTGTAATATTATTCTATCTGACGAACCAAATAAAACCAAGAACTCCAAAAACAAAAAGTAAGCAATATTCACCCACTTCAAAATGGCGATAGTTTTCGAAATCCTCCTTTATTAAGTGTTTGCTGTATGTTTACAGTTTTGAATTAAATCTGTCCTGTCCTTCCTTTTGCAAAAGAAAATCCATCTTTTTTTTAAATTGCCTTTTTTATGAAATGTATGGAAACCAATATTTTCAGAAATTAGTTTCTCCAAACAATTGCTGTTATCACAATTAAACTCTGCACATCTCATTATGAATTTATTTTTTAGTGAACAGTTTATTTAATTTAACAACGATTATTAAATGGCTACTAACAATAAATACTTTTACTTTAATAACTACTTAACAATAAATATATAAATCAACATAATATGTAAATAATTTTTATTCATTACAAAAAAGGATCCATTTTGTTTGACATTATGCATATGGCATGTTCAATTAAAAATAATATTTTGGAAAAAAGTATCCAAATGTACAATTATGTAACCAACAAAAATTTCAAATTGATAACACTGACGTTGATAATGCAAAAACAAATAGAAATCAATAGTAAGCATGTCAGTGCATTTCAGCAATACATAATTGCATACAAGAAATGTGTAGTTAAATATACAATAATAAAATCGCAAAATAAGGAAAAAAATCTTAACATAATAACAAAAAAATAATATTTATCAGTTGAATTGCAACATGTAGCAATATTTAATTCTCAGCCATAATGTCTATGTTGCATAGGTAAGTTTGAATTTGAATTTTAAAATAGAAATGCTATTTAAAAAATAAATGGATGCGATCAAAATAATTTTCTGAATGAAATTTATTGACACCTAAAACCTTATTTTACATATAGTCCATCCAATGATTAAGTTATTAAGTGATAAAAATAATAAAACTAATTAAATTGATAAACACCTTATATAACTTAATATATTTTAAACTTTTAAACGAGAAATTACAAATAATTAATTACACTTTGGTTTTGCTTAATCTTAAATTGTGTACTTAAATTTGTATACATGCATTTACATATATGTACATATATAAATAATTACATTCAGAAACAAAAAAAATTTCAATTACATCTAAAAAGAAACCACACATAATAATAACATAGACCAATTAACAAAATATTGTAAAAATGAATATTTAAGATTATTTTTCAGATCTAATTTTCAATTTTAAAATTCCATAAGTACCAATACGTAATAGTACCAATGTGATGACTAGAGCATAAAAATCAAACCAAAATTTGTCACCATTCATAGCAATTTCATATAAAAATTTCTGTGGGTATCTAAAATATAAATTCAATTAAATCAGATAATTTTTAATTAATTTAATTAAAATTTATAATAATAATAAAAACAAGTTATTTACTTGTAATGACAGTATGCCGCTCTTTCACAATCTAAAACTTCTCTATTCTCACCATAAATTGAAGCAACATAACCTTCTAAAGCATATCGTAAATATGAAATATGTGTACCCCATTTTAAGTAATGGGGAATATCTCTTAAATTTACTCCAAAACCCGCAAACATCATTATTGGAACATTTATAATAGGTGCAAAGAAAGTTCCATTCTATAAAATAAAAAAAACATTGTTTAAAAAAACACACATACATATATGTATACTTAATATTAAAAATTATTTTAATTTTTGAAAGTAAATTTCTCAAACGATACTTACAACAACACCAAACCAAGCTCCTATCATTAGACCTATACTTTGCCCGATAAATACAATTAATAAACTGATTACAAAAAACATTCCAAAACGGAACATTTCCAATGGTTGGTCACTTAGAAAATATATTATAATAGTAAATATAAAACAGCAAAATGTCTAAAAAAAAATAATAAAACAAACAAAAAATTATTAAAAATTGTGAAATACATTTAATCCTTAAATGCTTCTAGAGCTAAGACATAAAAGAAATATTTTTACAATTTGAGTTAATTTTTTACTTGCTTTTCTTTAGCTTGCAATGTTATTTATTTATTTATTGTGGATATTGTGGGGATCAACATAATTTTTTAATTTATGCCTGTTATTTGAAATTTTGTGTAAGTTCGATTCTCCTTTAAGTCAAATTATTATTTTTTTTTAAATATTTTTTTTGTTATTTTATTATAAATAATATAATAACAAAAAGCAATATATTTTTAATAAAAAAAAGTAATTTTTAATTATTATTCTCTTCTCAATTATTTCAACAAAATACAAAATCGTTTAGTTTAGAATAAATTTAACAATTCTAAGCATACAAATTATGTATACTTATTAGTTATACAATTATACATGAATTGACAGTTGACAGTGCAGTTGACACTATATATTGATGTATATTACACCAATTACCCTACCTATATTATTATACTCAACCCGCTAAAATGTGCAATAAATTATGTACTGTATTTTTGTTAGGAAATGTTATCTAACGTTGACCGCGCTTTATTAAATGTTGTTTTGATATTAGAAATTTTGTGTTCGTTCGATTCGATTTTCTTTCGAATCAAATTATTTTTGATTAATACATTTGGCTATTTGGACTTTTAGTAGAAAAAAAATTAATTAGTAGGATAACATTAATAGCGGTCTTAAAGGAAAATTGATTAAAGATAAATATGTATTTCCTTTTTAGATACACGAAATTTATAGAAATTTATATAATTTTACAGTTAACACATTTTAACAAACGTAAAACAGCAATCATATATTTAGTCAGTTTCCAATGTAATAATTATGAAAATCTCAGATTTAGTTTTTTAAACTTAGATAAAAACTAAAAACTAAATTTTTTAAAGTTATTTTTATTATAATACGACCGGAATTACTTACCGTTGCCCAAGAAAATTGAAAGTTTTTAGGATTGTTTTTATATTTAATATTAATGTTTTTATCTTTTGATTATTTTGTATTTATATTATAATTTAAATTACATACATATAAAAAGCTTATTTTAGATGACAGTATTCAATAACAAATTTATGCAGAATATTTTTTTAAAATAATACTCTTATAAACTAAACTTTTACAAATAGTTAATTTCGAATTAGCAATAGAACTTTTTAAGTCTCTAGCGATCCAGCTACAATTTTTATATAATACAAGGTATATAAACTCTGATAATGAAATTATGCATTTTCTGCATTAAACCATTCCAGATATTGTTAACTGGATACTTTTAATTAAGGACTCAAATAAAATTTGAATAAAATAAATCAGTTGTGCTTTATAAATCTTTTATCTTCAATTGTTATATATTTACTTATCATAATCTGAATTGAACTGAAATGATGTGATTTTCTCACTTCAAATTATACTTAACTAACACAACGTTACTCTAACACAACTACGAATTGCCTCGCTTTGACTAATTTTATTACTAAAAGCAGGGATGAGGGAAAAAAATACAGGATGTTTTCATTAGTTTAAAAAAAAACTTTTGATTGTATTGACTTTCGAGTATTACTACAATAAAAGATTTTAGTATTAAATTTTGAAAAATTGAAGTGAGTGGCTATACTGCAATAGAATACTTATGAATGTTCAAAAACCAAAATTACTTTTTTTCAACAATAAAATTTTACTGCCCGATCTATATTCAATGTACATAGGTTAGTAATGAAAACACATACATTTTTCAGGGCTTCCAATCAACAGCGCTAAGGTTTACAGCAGTTAGACAATGGCTTAATACCAACGACCAAATTCAGGAGGACCTCACTCCGACTATTCTAGATTATTTATCCCAACCTATTTAACTTTTGACTAATTATGTAACATACTATATCAATAATGAAAATTTAAGAAAACAACGCTTGTAAAATATAAATATTGCCAAATGGGAAAAATATCTTTCCTTTTGTTTATCTATTATAATAGATGTCTTCCAAACCAGAAATATTGTACCTAAAGATACAGTTAAAAAAAGAATATTACCGATAGAGGTAAATCCAAAATAGATACAGCCGAGTAGTAGGCTTTTAGTGAGTACCACCTATTGAAATGTTCCTTTAGCAAAATTCTCATTTCCATTGGAACTAGAAAAATAAATAATAAAAACGCTTTATATCGTAGTAATAATAAGAGGTAAAGAATCAAAAAACTTACAAGTTAGAACTGTTAACATCATAGTCGTCATTGAATGATGAATTAATATAGCAAATAATAAATAATAATTATCAATAACCCTTGAACCTTCATTCCCAGCATTTGTATATAAAAGTCCTAAAATAATTGCTAAAAATACATTAACAGCTACCCGTAAATGGGTTAAAGTTGTATCACGTTTCAATTTAATGCAACCAATATGCATTAAAACTTTTATTTGATTCCAACAGGATGTATCTTCAAGTGATTTTAATTTTGTTTTTGGTGGTACTGGATTCTTTCGCATCAAATTTTCAGCTTTAACTACCTTTGTCGGATCTTCAAACCAATCGGTATTAAACCCATTTTGCATTTCTCTACATAAACGTTGAACCTCATCTTCTCCATGCTCTCGACATGCCAATTCAATAACTAAACAAAACATTATCCTTATTAACTCGAACAATTTTTTCATTATTAACTTGATTAATTTATATTTCTATACTTACTATAGTCAGCTGGATTATGATATTTCGGACATGGTAAGCCAACTTCTTGTAAAAATTTAACTAATTTTGATGAACCTCCTTGATAAAGACAACTACCAGCTGATAAAACATAGACAAGATCAAAGTTTTGAAACAATTTCGCTGTTGGTTGATGAATGGTACAAATAATTGTTCTACCTTGAGCTGCTAACTTTTGTAAAAGATCTATGACTTTGTGACACGAGTAACTGTCTAAACCACTTTTACATAAATAAAAAAATACAAAAAAAATAAAATATTCTGCTTACTAATATATACAATGTATTTTGATTGGTTTTATAAATAAACAAGTGCTTGCATCAAATCGGTATTGAAAAACACAAACTCGTAGAAACTCCTAACTATTCCCCCATCATATTCGAATATTTTATAGAAAAAATTGAAGAATATTTTGATGGACGCTAGCTTCTACGAAACCTGGTGTAATTGTTCAAGGCCTGACGTAACTCTACAAATTAAAAAGAAATCTACCACAAATAGATTATTCTATTCAGATAACATTCACAATATCCACAAATGAAATTGTTCAAAATACATTCAGATAATGATAGATCGAAAACCTAGGAATAAACAGAAATCGATAGCTTTGAAAAAATTTTATGTAATTGTTCCTGTATCTATACAACTCTAAGAATTGACAGAATTAACGAATTATTTTTATGATACCCAATGAACCTGATATTTTTTATTTAGAGATTAAAATCTCGTGTTTAGGCTTTATACATAGATAAATGTGTACTAAATAGCAAGATATTAAATTAAAGATTATAAAAGAGATTAGATTTACGTCAGACCTTGAACAATTACACCGTGTTTTTGAGTCTTCTGATGATGGTGTAATAACCGAAATCGATTAAGATATTTAATAAAATATCTAGAGTTTTAATATTTAATTAATTTTAATAATATTTCACCTAGATCCTACAGCATATCCTATAAAATATATATAAAAGAGATATCTGAAAGTAGATATTTGTTTCAGGTAGATGAGGTAGCAAAATTTAGTACTTTTAAAAACGTTTAAAAATGCTTTAAAAGTTGAGAAAAAAAGTTATTTTTTATATGAATAGCAACCGGGAAGCCATAATACTCAAATAATAAACAAACAATAATTACAGTGAGCAAACTATTTATTTGAATTTTTTCGATCACAATAATACTTTGGGAAAATCTTTACAAAACTTTAGAGGTAAGCATGTCGGTCGAGTTTATTTTTGCTGCACTTCTAAATTTACAGTAACTATATAAGATCAGCACAATATACTCGTCACAACACAAATGAATATTTATTTTGTTATTTAACATAATATGTTCTTTGGTTTTTCAGCAGTAATACAACAAACAATGAAATTAACAACTAAACCAAATAACACCTTAAAACAAAAATTTTATTCTATTTGTAAATTTATACATATATGTATGTATGTATGAATATATATCATAACGTGAATAAAAGTGCACTATTATTTGAATTTTTTCAAATTGTTTTATTTTTGAAAATTAGCTATTCAATTAAAAAAAGAAAAATATTTTTGTTTTCTACTAAACATTATAAAATTATATTATAATTTATAATTTATTATTACAAATAATATACATATACACGCACAATTCAACAATTATAAAATTCCTTTTATTACAATGTATTGATTGGAGAAAAATAAAAAAATTAATTTTTCTTAAAAGACTACTCGATAAAAATGCTATCCATATTTGAAATTTTGGTACCTATCAATTCAAAAAAATTTCAAATTGCACAATTTCAAATAACAAAAAGTTAAAAACAATAATATACATTCAAGAACAGTATAGAGAAACAGAACACATACAAATTATTTAGAAAATTAAAGTCGTATAAAACATTCAAATATTTTAAAATTCAAATTGAAAATAGAAAATACACTAACACATTGAATAAACGGGGGAAAATATATACAATGAAGCGAATTTTAAAAAGTGAGCTGAAAATTTGCTGTTGTTAGTTTTGTTTGAAAATCTCTATCTTTATAGTATTAATCAATGATCAAATGTATTTATCAAAAAAAAAATTTTTTTTTGCTACATATACTCACGTTGTTGGTTCATCTAAAAACATAATTGTTGGATTATTAATCAATTCCAACGCTATCGATAAGCGTTTCTTTTGACCGCCAGACAATTCTTTAGCTAATGTTTGTGAATGATCATATAGGCCCAGCACCAAGAGAATTTCCTCAATCTTAAATCAAAAATAAAAATATTTTATTTATTTATTAAGCAGTGCACCTGCAATTAAATCTGCAGGCCAACTACAGGTTCTTTTTCCTCACGGAATGTGGGCCTTTTAATATAGAAAAGAAAAATATAGAAATATTTTTCGTAATCAAATCTAATTATTCAATTTAAACTTACCCTTCTTTCCTTATGTTCATATGATAAATTTGAACCTAATTTTAGTTGAGCAGCAGCCCTCATATTTTCAGCTACTGTCAATAATTCATGTAATCTGTCATCTTGTGTGATGTAACAAGTTTGCCTTCTAAAAGCATCTACAAAAATAATTAAATATTTCATGAAGATATAACTTTCAATTTATATTCTTATATATAAAGAAGAATGTTTGTATACTTATATGTATGTATGTATGTATGTAGGTATGTATGTATGTATGTAGATATGTATGCATGTATGTATGTATGTTTGTGTCAGAACTCCTCCGAGACGCATCGACCGATTTCAACCAAATTTTACTGGTTTATTTTTTACTACTTGAAATCGAACAAGTGATATGTTGTTTTCCAAAATTCTGACTGATTCGGGTAGCTGTCATACAACTCTGAACCCTGACAAAAATATTTCAAAAATCACAGGCGCTACAGAGCTCATAGGTACTCTCTCAAAAACAAACAGATATTTTTTGAATTTTTTTCTGGTTCGGGTAGCTACCATACAACTCCGAGTACCCGCCCAAAAATATTTCAAAAACCAAAGGTGCTACATAGCTGAACATTTGCGTACAGGTACTCTCTTTACCATTTTAAAAAATTTTACTGATTGTGCTGTTATTCAACTCCTAGCCCACTTCATATATATTTGAAACGGGAGTAAATACAGATATTTATTCTGAACTGTGAATAACTTTTTAATTAGGCATATTACTGCTTTTCTATTAAATTCCGTTAATCCGTTTCGACATGTCGGTCTACAGATTTTTCGTTTCGTTGTGCCGCCTAAGAGCGGTGACTGACTGACTGATTGACTGGAAGCTCTGAAATATTGTTTCTTGGCATGGAAGATCACTGCTTAGTTTAGTTTTCACTGGTTGATCACTGGTTTTTGACACGTCAATCTTGAAAAAAAAAATTTGTTGCAAAAGAATTGTGTTCAATTTTAAGAGTAGCTTCTATGGTCTTAAAAAAGGCGAAAAACAAATTTGTTTTGAATTCTAAAGGCCCGAGTTGCCATGATGGTTTAAAACTTTTTTCCGTTTTTTCACTTTCAAAGGAGGGTGAAAACTGAAAACCAAATTTTGTTCAATTCTGTTAATTCATTTTCGATACAAATATAAAATACTGACAATATGAAAATAAAAGAGAAAGTAAGAGCTTCGGCGGGATGTGTTATCTCAGAGTTTCTGACAACCAAAAATTTTTTTAATCGGAGCCCAAGATGCGTGTATTCAATTTGAACCAAATTGGCCATGTAGTTTCTGAGATACAGGTTTTAATTCAAATTAGGGCTTAGCGAAAATCAGGAATTCTAAACTTTGCTAAAGAATGTGGTTTTGAACCAGTTGGTCCAGTAATTTCTGAGACAAAAAATTTGGTCCAAAACAAAGCTCCTACAGGATGCACGTCCCCAAAATTTTGTAATAAGGAAAACACTTTTTATACGAATCCAACATGTGTCCTAAGTTTGAACCGAAATTGCCCAGTAATTTTTGACATATGAATAGTAAATAATAGCTCCGGCAGGAAGCAGTTTCAGCAAATTTGCCGAAAGTGCTGACATCCAAAGTGTATTCAAAATTTCATCTTAACAGGAAGTGGGTCTGAAATGTCTGCATAATTCTGCACGTTGTAACATATGCCACGGTAAACTTATAAAAACAAAATTAAGGTGCCTAAACTAATTACAATAAAGTATAAACTTATCAGAATTACATTAATGCTAAAAAAATCCCTTTCTACTATAACATAAATGTTGTACCAAAGCCGTTAATATATAAAGATACACAAAAGTAGTTTGATCGCACAAAGATTAGAGTTGAGATGGGACATTACGATCTTACTATTTCATATTAAAACATAAACAAGCACACACCATTAAAGAAATAAGAATTTAAAAAAAAAAAACGTATATATAATATATATTATATGCCAAACCAATGCTCTATTCTATTACCAAAATATAGTGTACTCTATATTATGCTGTGCAAATTATAAATATATATATGTATTGGCTGTACACAGTATACACACTGGTATAGATCCATTTAAGTTATATATCTAATTACAATTTTATTTTTCTGTTTTTCAATTCTCAAAAAGTTTCCTTTTTATATTTTGGTTGAATTGAAAAAAAGTGTGAATTGTTGAATGTAGGTATAGGTAGATATAAAATAATTTCACAAAATATATGGTCTTGATATCTCGTCAACATTTTCATTAGAATATAAATTTTTTATAATGGTTATTATCTTATTCTTTTTGATAAATCTGACGTTTTGATTTTTGTTTTTTATTTTATTTTTACATTGTTGTTGATTGTTGGTAAATCCTCTTTATAATTATGTAACATTTAGAAAGATGTTTTGTTGTTGTTATCTTTACTAATTGTTATTAATTTATTATAAAGAGTTCAAAATTAATAAGGTGATTATTGAAGGAGTTTCATTTCAGTTATTGCAAGTGAATATATATTTATAATTTGCACAGCATAATATATAGAGTACACTATATTTTGGTAATAACATTGCGGGTTTCGCATTATATATTATAATGTGTTTTTTTTTTAATTCTTGTTTCTTTAATGGTGTGTGCTTGTTTATGTTTTAATATGAAATAGTAAGATCGTAAAAATGTACCATCTCAACTCTAATCTTTGTACGATCCAAACTACTTTTGTGTATCTTTATATATTAACGGTCTTTGGTTGTATGTTTTGCTTGGGTGATTTAATTTGAATAAGCTTTCCATCTACTGCTACAATTATTTCAGTACTTCTGCTTTAATCATAAAAATAATGTTTGCCTGACTTTTTTCTTCTAGTTCGTAATGGAATTTGATCCATTTTGCACGTAATTATAAACTGCAAATACATATAAAACTTCTTTAAGAACAAAAAAAAATTATCTGTGCTAGTCCATGAAAATCATTTCCTACGTTGAAAATCATTTGATTGGTACAAATCGCACAGAATCTTAATACTCTAAACAATTTAATTATATTTGGAATCGACGTATTACTTATTGGATATTGCAATTTTTGCCCTAATTTAATAGTTTTAGTTAGTTTTAGTTTTAAAATTCTTTATTCTCAAATTTACAATTAAAGTGCTTACAAATAAAGATCGATTTTTATATAAATTTACTTTACAAATAAGAGAATAGTTAGTGACACTTTTTATTAAGAAAATAGTGTTAAGCGCCACTTCAATAAAAGTTTAGAATTTGAAATTTACAAAATTTTTTATTGTGGGGTAACAATAAAGTATTAAAAATTCAATATACCCAAATAAATAAAAATAACAAAAAATTCAAAATAATACATTAGGTAATATTAGGTAATAAAAGAAAACAAAAAAGAATAAATAATATAATGAGTATAAGCATGTGAAACAAAAATCAAATTATTCACAAACAAAATATAAGTTCAATAATTAAAAATTCAAATATTCAAATATTGAAAAATAAATCATAAATTAAATTTAAATAATAAAAACAAGTATTAAAACGAAATGACTGTAATAAAATATTTGAAGTAAAAGCTAATAAAAGACAATTGAATTACAAATCAAAAGAAGGAAAAGAAAAAGTTAATAATTCAAGAACAAATTATAATTCACAGTATTATTATACTAAAAACTCTAAAAGAATTTCGATTTCATCATGATTAAAACCCAGAAGCCAAGATTTAGTCAAGTTTAAAAAAACATTTCTATTACGTAAAATTCGGATTGCGTGTGGAAGTTTGTTAAATAATCTACCTGAAACTATGCAGTATGAATTTCGGAAATTTGTTGTGCGGAAATTAGGAATGTTAACTAACAGGTTATTATTGATTCTTAAATTGTGATTACTAGAGATTCTAACAGGTAAGATTTTAAGACTCGAAAATAATTGAAATGTTGGATAGAAGCGATTCTTGTTACAAATATTTCTGATAATACATTTCTGAAGTATAAGTAGAGGGGATATTTTATTATAGTATGATCCTCCCCAGCAAGCAATTCCATACTGTAATTTAGAATGAAATATTCCATAATAAATCATTTTTAAAGTGTTAGAAGAACATAGTTGTCTAAGTCGATAAAAGCTACGTAAAGTAGATCGTAAATACTTTTTTAAAAACAATGAATGTTCAGCCCAACTCATATTATTGTCAAAAGTAACACCCAAGTATTTAAAGATTTTCACTACTTCAATTTTGAAACAATTAACACTACAAAAAGAATCATCGCAAAAGGAACGCTGAATAGCAATGGAAGAACAATTTTCATTAATTAATTTAACTTTACTACATTTCAATTTACGCATGGTATATAAACTAAAAAATATCAATTTGGTTTTATTACTCACAACAAGCCTATGTTCTGAAAACCAACTTCTTAACACATTTAGATCGTGATTAATTTCTGCAACCATATTAAGGGGACTTAGCGAGGTATAACAACAGCCGATATCATCAGCGAAAGCAGTTAGCTTACCTTTAAAATTTTGATTGAAAAGAGAGTTAATATAAATTAAAAAAAGAATAGGTCCTAAAACTGACCTTTGTGGTACACCATGTTTAATAAACTGAGGCCTAGTTTTTTATCACCAATATTAACCCTTTGCATTCTAAAGTTGAGATAGGATTTAAACCAGTCAAAAATTGCACCTCTAAATCCAATATTATATAACTTTTTTAAGCAAATTTCGTGACTGACCATATCAAAAGCCTTCTTTATGTCGACAAATAGTCCAGCGCAAAATTTTTTACTATCTAATCCTATATTAATATTTATGCAAGAATTAAGTAGAGCATCCTCAGTAGATAGCCCTTTTCTGAATGCAAACTGTTCTGAGTTAAAAAACTTGATTTTTTCTAAATAATCTAAAACTCTATTTTTAACCAGTTTTTCAAATATTTTGGAAATTGAGGAAAGTAGAGAAATTGGTCTATAATTACTAACATCCTTAGGGTTACCTTTCTTGAAGAGTGGTATAACAGTCGCAAGTTTTAAGGACTCAGGAAAAACTCCAGAATATAAACTCAAATTAAAAATATGTGATAAAATATCTATGATATTAAAGGCAACATTTTTTAAAAATACATTCGAAATACCGTCTTCACCACAAGAGAACTATTCAGGGCATTAATAGCAATCATTAATTCATAGGACGAAATCGAACTAAAATATAAACTGTTCGTACGATAACATCATTAACAAGATTAAGACTGTGACAACAAGAACATAATATAGATGGTTGACCTGGAATAGTGTTCTCAGCTATTGAAGTAAAGTAGTTATTGAATAAGTTACCAATTACTGCTTCGTCATTTATTAAGGAACCATTGTTTGACAATGTGAAATATTTATTATTATCAGGAGACCTATTTATGATACTGTTTACAAGCTTCCATTCATTTTTTAAATTTCCATTGCATTTTCTAAATTCATCTTGAAAATAATTATCACGACATTATTAATACACATTTTAATATAGGATTTTTAATTCTTGCATTCAGTGGATGTTTATAGCATATCATTCGGAGCTTATTTTTCCTTCTTATTTTGCGGAATAGACTCAGACTCATCCAAGGTTTCAATCTTTTTTCATTAAATTTTGCTCTAACCTTCCTAGTACATGGTCTCATATGTTGTTCTAATATTTTTATAAATTTGTCATACGCAATGGAAGCATTATTTTCTTGATGTACCTCTTCCCAAAATTCAAATCTTAGACTTTCATTTAACTTAACGTAATCTATTTTAACAATAGTTGGTAAGGCAAAGGATTTATTTGCAACATTTTTTACCAAATCCTTTACAAGAATGCTAGTCATGCAATGGTCTGAAATTTGTAAGTCGAAATTGACACTTTCACAAGAATTAACTGAAATATGAGTAAAACGAGTGAAAACGTGATCTAAACATGTTCCGGAAGTTGGCCTGGTTGGTGCCTTAATAAAAGAAAATAAGCCAAATTCATACAACATAGTAAGATAAGAATCAACATCTACATTCACACTTAAAATATCTAAGTTAAAATCAACTAATATAATAAGGTTACCAGATTTTTCTTTAGCTAAAAAATTTGAAAAATCGTCGATAAACATTTTAACATTAAAACTATGTAACCTATAAATACATAAAAACGTAAATTTGTAGCTGTTAATATCGCAAGTAATTTTTATAATATCAGCAGTTTTAAGATTAAAGCTAAAAGTTTCACAGTAATAATTACTTTTAACAAATACTCCAACTCCACCAGCCGAAAAAGAATCAATTGTAGTAGCATAAAAATTATAACCGGATATTTTAAAATCATAAATCCAGATTTCAGAAACAAAAATAAAATCTGGAAAATTGACAAAGGCTTCAAGGTTTGAAACAAGTAAATCGAAATTCTGTCTTAAGCTTCTAATATTCTGATGTGCAATAGAAAAAGAATTAGAATCATATTTGAAAATATTATCCCAATTATTACTATTAATATTCATATCTAAATTAAAAATAGAATTATCGTTTGAAAGGTCGTAGTTAAGGTTCATTTAGAAGTATTTCTTGTGAAATAAAAAGAATTAAATTAAATTTTATTTAGATCATCAAACGACCTTAAAACGATAACTTGACTATTTTCAATTTTTTTTATAAATATTTTACAGTCTCTATACCATAAATATTTATAGTTTTTTTTCAATTTTGAGTTTTTTGGCCTCCTTAAATAGCGCTCTCGTGTACTTAGTGAAGGCCTCATTGATATAAATATTAGTTGGTGCGATAGAAGAGTCACCCCCTAAATAATTTGGTATTAAGATTTTTTTTCCTGTGAGACTTTTCCTTTAAAATTTTTTTTTTGACATCATTATTGTGAAACTGTACGCAAATTATTCCTAGAGCTGGAAGTTGATGGTCCTTTATTGGATACATTGTTTTTCACATAACATTTTTGAATTTGTTCTTGAGAAATATTAAGAGCAAGTGCTTCAGAAAATATTTTATTAGTTATATCCTTTACGTTTGAATTATTAACATTCGGCACACCAGTTATTTCAATAGTTATTTCCCTTTGTTTTTGATCAGCCCAGTTCAATCTGCTTTCGAGATAATTAATTTTATTTTTTTACAAAGAGTTTTCATCTCGTAGAATTTTTATTGTACTGATAAACTCTCTATTAATTTCTTCTAAACTGCTTAACTTATCGTAAATAAGTCGCATCGATAGTTCATTGTTATCTGGGAGAATTGACTCAGTAACAGCCATTCCAGATTTAGCTGGCAAATCAACAACTAGTGGTGACAGAGGTGGTGAATGCAAAGTAGACCCTCTTCTTAAACGGTTACAGGCACTACATTTTATATAGTTTTAATAATGTAGATAATAACTCATCAAATTCATGTTTAAATAACATACATATAATCTTCCAAATCTAGTGGATTAGAATAATCCCGAATATGTATTCGCTTGTTTTTTAATTCTGAAATTTGATAGCGTTTTTCAGCACTATCAGAAATTGAAAAATTTAACTCTGCTCAAATCGTTTTATTTATAAAAACTTATAATTTTGTAATTATATTTTATTTAAATACTTTCAACTTATTTTCAACTTAAAAATTTCAAATATAACACTATTATTTTGTTTTTTTTTTCGTATAATAATTTGAATTTGACATTTAAAGAATCAAACATATGTCATTTTCATCGTAGATTTGAATTTTACAATGGCAGCGTTTTTAAACTCTTTCGATCAAATCTTCAACGAAATACATAATGACACTAACAATTACAATCGAATAACTCTAACGGTAACGATGAGCGATTCGATTAATTTCGATCGAAATACATAATAGGCACCTAAAACACTAACTTTATTAACTATATTGCATTAAGATACAGTAAATTGTAAATATCAGTATTTTGTACATATTTCAAATTTTTAACGAAAGTAAAACAAAATAAAAAAAAAAATTTTAAAAACTTGCTTTTTGAACGGGTGCTACAAATTTTTCGTAGAAATATTTACTACACTAAAAAGGTGAAACAAAATAAGCTAAATTCAAGCTGCCTTAGAAAATTCTATATGGTCATAACATCTAACCTAAAGCATCAAGAAAGAATGTTAGTTAAAGAAGAAGTAGGTTTTATAAAAAAAATGAAATAAATGAACTTGCTGACAATAAAATCTTTTTAAACATTAATCAGCACTAGCACTAATCAAATAAATAATCAAATAGATGCCATGCTACCAGCAACAATACAAGTTTATCAATATACTATCAGTCGATACGATATAGCAAATGTCGACGAAATCACCATTTTTCCACCAAAGTTCTTAAGCTCACTTGATCCGGCTGGATTATAACCACGTCGTTTTTATTTAAATTCGGATCTTCAATTAGTTTACTACGTAAGGCTTTGTATTAAGAAGATGTTGGCAACTGCAATTGAAGCGACCATTTTCACAGAAACAAGATGAAATAGTTTTTATTCCACGAATACCAATCATTCCGACAGATTTACTTTTTCACTTTAAATTATTGCAATTTCCAGTAGACTTGCGTTCTCAATTACGATCAACAAGATACAGGGAGAGTCTATTAAGTACTGTGGAGTGCATTTAAGATCGCCAAGTTTTCCCCATGGACAATTTAATGTTTCTTGCTCAAGTGTGGGTTTGCCCAATGTTTTTCGTTTCATGTATCCAATAATATTCTTGCTCCTGAAGGTGAAACTAAAAATGTTGTTTATAATCAAGTTTTATTTTAAGATACAATTAAAACAAAATATTATTTTATCGTCCGTTCATTTAATTGGCTTATCGTCTTGTTTTTTCGTCTTTCTGCTTTTTGTCCTTTTAAGTTTTCTTTTACACTTTTAACTTCTACTTCTACTAATTTTGTTGTTGCTTTCAATAAAATTTTGTACTGCTGTTTTTTGAACAATGTTAAACGTATTAAAAACTATTAATTAATTAAATAATTTACAGTATCAAAAGTTAAAATGTAACTATTTACATATAGCATGTTTTTTTTTTTTTTTTTTTTTTACACGCTACCCAAACACTAGGAAAGGATTCCTTTATACAAAATTATTGTAGGTGTGGGTAAGGAAAAAAAGGATTTGGAGGGAAAAAGGATGATAGAGGAGAATTGGGAGGTAAGTAGGAGACGAACCTGAAGAGGTTCTTTTTGAAAAGTTGCAAATTGTATAATGGAGCATTTTTGTCGGTAGGGAACACGTGAGATGGGAGCATGTTCCACATTTTTGCAGTTCTTACAATAAAAGAATTTCCAAAACCAGTTTTAGACCACCTAGGTATTTCCACAGTGTAGAAATGTGCACTTGAAGCCTCCCTAGTGTTACGCCGGAATAGTTTAAGGGGAGGCATTAGTGATTTTATTTCATTAGAACTAGTGTCATTTCCAACAAGATATCTATAAAAAAGGGAGAGAGCTCCAACATTTCGACGACTACTAAGAGGAGTAAAGGTTAATTGGACGACAGGGTCGCCAAATAGGCGTAAGGCGCGATTTTGGATTTTGTCCAGGAAACCTAGTTAAGTTAGGGAGGCGCCAGCCCATATGTGAGAATTGTACTCCATCTTAGGTCGGATATATGCTTTATAGATATTGCCCAGATCTCTTGGAGAAAAGTAGACTTTACATCGAGAAAGAAAACCCAAACATTTGGCAGCCTTCTTAGCTGTGTCAAAAATATGCTCTTTCCACTGCATTTTTTGGTTTAGCTGCATGCCTAAAATATTTAGATTTTCTGACCTTTGCAAGTTTTCTCCTTGAAATCGCAGGGTGGGGACGGGTTGATCTCTTTTACAAGAGATCAAACAGCTTTGAGTTTTGGACGTGTTGAACTCAACTCTGTTTACGATACCCAATCGGCTATTTTTGCTAGGTCATGGTTAAGTGAGCTAGTCATTATATTTCTCTTCAAGCTGATTGAGGTAGAGGTGACGTTTGATTTCCTTAAAAAGTCGTAGGATGCCACCAATGTACTGCCATCAGCAAAACTATGGATTGGATTGAGGGTTGAAGAGAGCAGGTCGTTGATGAAAATCAAGAAAAGGGTAAGTGATAAGGCAGAGCCTTGTGGAACGCCAGCATTTATTGCATAGTTGTCGGACATAAAACTGTCGACAACGACACGTATACTTCGGTTCGAGAGAAAGTCCTCAATCCATTTGCAAAAGAGGCTGCCCAAACCAATAGCCTGATATTTGCTCAGAAGAGCAGAATGCCATACTCGATCAAAGGCTTTTGAGATATCAAGAGCTACAATCTCAGATTCACAAGTACAATGAATGCTGGTATTAAGCTTAACGCAGAGAGAAGTTAAAAGATCGCCTGTTGACCTTTGGCTTCTAAAGTCGTATTGGCGATCATTTAAAATACGCGAACTATTAAGGTATCTCAATAGCCTTTTGTTTATTATGATTTCCATTATTTTGGAAAGAATTGAAGTAATGGCGATTGGTCTGTAGTTGGAAGGGTCGCTTTTGTCACCTTTTGGGAATTGGGGAAACGTGCGCAATCTTCCACTGACTGGGGTATTTACCATTCGAGAATGAAAGTGAGAAAAGATTTCGCAGAGGTTTCGAAATGGGACAGGCGATATGTTTAAGAACCATGGCTGGAATTCCATCAGGGCCAGTGGACTTTCTGACATTCAGATTCTTCAGCACTTTCACTACAGCTCGAGTCCTAAAGTAAACCCTATGAAGCATTTTAACGTTAGTAGGATCAACATGAGGGAGTACTGGTGGTATTCGTGTTGTAGGGGGAAGTGTGGAATTTTCTGCAAATAACTTTGCAAATAAATTAGCTTTATCAAGTGAATCTGAAATGATAGAGTTGTTGGAAGCAATCAGCGGTGGGAAGGATGATCCACAAAAGTTATTTTTAACACTTATTGCAAAGGTCCAAAAGGAGCGATTGCAATGAGGGAGATCAATTATCTTCTGTCTCAACCTTTGGTTGTAGAGAAAATTTTGTTGATGGATAATTCTCTTGCAGTTGTTCCTAGCAACTTTATAGTCGGCAAGTGAAGATTCCGATACATTTGCCTTATACTTTTTAAAGTGCTCCTCTTTAAAATTGATTGCCTTTTTGCAGGTGTCATTAAACCATGCTTTGGGTTTCTGCTTAAAGGGTTTAAATGACCTAGGAATGAATAGTTTCATTCCTAGTATAATTATTTTACTAATGGCATCTGCAGAAAAGTCAACATTTTTGTGACGGAAGCACATCGACCAGTCGAAGTTGTCCAAAAAATTGTTCAGGCCTACCCAGTCTGCTCTGTTGTAGTGCCAGACTAATCTTTTTGGAATATTTTTGAGACCGGTCAATGAACTTGTGGAGAAGCTTGTCTTAACAAGACAATGATCGGAACCACCAATTGGAGAGCTAACAGAAATATTGTATTTTTCTGGGTTTGTTGTTAGGAACAAATCCAAGAGGTGCTCGTTTTGATTGGCTTGGTCAGGAATTCTAGTCGGGTTCGTAACAAGTTGGGAAAGTTGGAAAAGGTTTGAGAATAGTTCAACTTGTTTGCCTTCCGGAGAGTTGTGACTTGAAAAATTGAGCCAGTTTCGGTTATGAACATTGAAATCCCCTGCGACAACTATCTCGCATTCTGGATTTTTTTCCAGAATTTTATTAATATCGTCTGATAGGTTCTCAATAACCATAGCTGTTTCTAGCTCGTTGGCTTGGGGAGATCTGTAAATAAAACAGAAAAAAATTGTGGTAATTTCAACACGGAGTTTTGCCTAAAGATAATGGAAAATTGGGTTGGAGCTTTTCATATCGTGAAGGGTGTTGAAAGCTACATCAGAACGTACGTATAAAGCGACACCTCGGTGTGGAATAAAAAGTGAAACTAAAGTATAGCCATTGATATTATAATTAATATTATCGCTTTTAACTTGAGTTTCACTTAGGGCTAAGATAGCTGGTCTTGCAGAGTGTAGGTGAGCTTCAACTGATTGGAAGTTACATGCTAAACCTCTGATATTGCAAAAGTTTATTGCAAAATTGTCAACCATTATTACAATTTGCGAGCGGAATAGCTGGTAGGAAAAAGTAAATTACAAATTTAAAATTAAATTAAATTCAGTTCAAAAATACACACCAAACATGATATACCAAAAAAAAAAAAAAAAAATAAAAAAGAAAAGAAAAATGAAAATCCAAAAATACATAAACAAATCAGGGTTTAAAAAAGAAATACAGCAGAAATAGTAAAAGCACTTAAATTATTGCTGTTGCTGACTATCACAGCATTTCAAATTAAAAAAAAAAACTATTACTGCGCTTTGCTGTTACAACTTAACCGAAGTAAAGTAATAGTTTTATGCTTTTTACACATACAAATACTACGCATGTGCTTTTGCTTTTCAAAACATACTAGTAACAGTCGAATTTTGCTGAATGCTTTTCAATATTTTAAGTCAAAGTAAAAAAAAAGCTATTTGCTGTGCTGAGTAAACTATTAAAGCTACACTGTGTTGGTTTCTCTAAGCAAATACATTGTATAGTATTAGCGTATTAGTATTCTGATTTATTCATGCAGAGTGGTTGTGTTGAATGAATCTAAATTTCGTGGTAAATAAAAAAACAAGTACCTTTTTACTTATTTCTATTTTAATACTTTTTGTTTTTGTTTTACTACTTAGATTATTGATACTAATAATGTTTCCTTCTGATAACTGATTTCTATTATAATTGTGGATGTTTATCATAAGCTGTTTTAAATTAAAATTTCTATTGTTTTTTAGGATAGCTTTACATATTTTACAGGACGCATTACCAAGATCAACATTCTCATCAAAATATCTCCAAATACAATTAGTTTTTCTTCGTGACATTTTTTTTTTTTATTGTTAACAAAATTAATATTTATTATATATTTTACAAAATCAAATCACAACACAACAAAATAACGAACAAGGAACAAAAAAGCACAGTAACTCTAAGTAAAACAAAAGTGTATTGTAAAGTGCTGTAAATGCTGAATAGTAATTCAAAGCAACAGCAAATGCTGTTTAGCTGTATTCAACTCATTTTGCTGTAGCTATTTAAAAAAAGAATGAAAAAGCTGTTTTTGCATATTACTTTTTGAAATAAAAATGCCCAGCAAAGCGAAAGCAAAACAATTACGAAAAAAAAGCTTTTGCTATGCCTTTGCTGAATCGATGTTAGAAAGCAAGAGTAAAAAAATAGTAAAAGCTTGAAATAATTGCGAAGTTTTTTAAACCCTGAAACAAATAAATACATATGTGCATATGAAATGTCTGAACTAGAAAAAGTGGTGGGCATGGCAAACGAATTTCCTGGTAAGACAGTTTTTCGTACCTTATCGTACACAGGAAATACGAGACGTACTCACCACAATAAAGACAAAAACCTTCTTAATACATATATGTTACTTGCTCACACTTGGTGAGAAAATAATAATGTTTTAGGGAAAAGGAAGGTTGGATAGCGTGTAAATTACTTTATTGTTGTTTAGGTTGTAATTTACAATTTAAAAAAAAAAAAAAAAAAAAACAAAGAATACAAAACATTATAGAAAATTGATTAGAAATTAATTAGGATAATAATAAAAAAGAAAAAAAAAAGTTTAAATTAATTAATAGTTTAAGCAAAAAGTTAAATATTTAAGAACAAAGTTTATGACAATACTAATTCTAAAATTATGTTTGATAAATTATAAAAATAAGAATCATAAATAATAAGGGATTAAAATTTTAAAGAAATTTATAAAATAGAAAGAGAAAGAAAAAAAAAAAAAAAATTGGTGATAATAATATAAAAAAAAAAGATAATTAAAAAAGTAAAAACAAAATATTTTAGGATTAATACAAAAAAATATAGTGAAATTTAAAAGTAAATATATAAAGAAATTTAATAAATTAGAAGTTGTTATAGAAAAATAAGATAAAACAGAAATAAATAAATAAGTTTTATAATTGGACAGGAACAACTCATCCATATTTGGCTGGTAATATAATGTTGTCTCATCAGCTGGTATGGTATGTCCATTCGCCATTTGTCATCTTTCTTGGATTATTTATTTCTTCTTTTTTTTTTATTAGATTTAAGATTATTCAACTATCGGTGATAAATTTTGATAAGTGGTTATCAGATTATTTCAAACTTTTATATTTTTGGCTATTTTAAATTATTTGTTTATGTTTAAAAGATTTTTGAATTATATGGAACTTGCTAGGTTCATTGATTGCTTGATTATTTATATTGATTTTTCATATATTAATGTCACTTTAATAATTAATTTGTTAGTTTAATTTTTCCTTAAATTCATTCGATTTTCACTTTAAAAGTTTAATTCACTAAGTAAAGGAAGTTGATTTGGAAAATATTATTAGTCTATAATTATATTAGATATTGAATTAAGATTTTTTGCTTTATTATTATTCTTTTGTTATTTTTTTTTTCTTTTCTTTTTTTCTTTTTCTTTCGTTTCACTTTGTATCAGTCGGAGAAATATGACTGTCTTCACGAGAGGTGAGAGGTGAACTGAGTTCTATACTAATACAAAATTAAGAATTTAATGTTTGAATATTATAGTAATAAAAATGTTTACTACTAATACCTATAAAACAAGTTTCATACTAACATAAAAATAAGCAATTATTTAGTTGCCGAAAATATTTCTTATTACAATTCCAACCCAAAAAACAATTTTTATCTTCACCGGTATTAATTCGTATTGTGTCCTTATCGCAAAAAAAAATTACATAATATTAAAATATTTAAAAATTTGAATATCAGCAATATTTTCTATTTCATCACTTCAATTATCCACGCAACTATCTACAACAGCCAACCAATCATCAATGCTTGGTAAAAATAAGCATTAAACAATATTTTCTCTTCAAAATATTAATACTGTCAGATTTATGCTTAGAGCAAGCACATCAGACGCCTATTACTAAACGAAGGCTTGCTTCATTTAATTGTGGAATAACTCATCATCCATTAGGGTTAGTAAAACACCGCCGCCATTGATTAGAAAAAACTAAAAATAAACTAAACCAGAAACATGCTGTTAGTAGAAGGGTAAAAGTCATAAGTTAATACCAATGTTAATATCTATACATTTATTAAAAATACTTCCAAAAGTTAGGCCGAAAATATCAAAGCTAAAAAGAACAACAGTTCTCAGTTGTACGTACAGTAAAACGTAATCCTTTTTTAACAGTTAAAACACTTAGTTGTCGATCAAAAAAACTAGAGTTAGAGCTTACTTCATGGAGCATTCTAATGATTGGCTCGAATCTACCATATTCAGTAGGGTGGAAGGGAATTTGGAACAACTCAACGGATCTTGGATTACTCCGATTGGATCTGTCAACCAAATAAGTTGAAACTTCAGGGTCTAGCGTCTTACCCGAAAGGATCTGGTGAATAAAAGAGATATCTGCAATAACCCGACGATCAGACAACGACTGGAAGTCAATGAGTTTAAGACGGTGGGAATAAGGTGGAAGTCGCAATGGATAATTCCGCGAAAAATTACTCAAAGCGATACGTAAAACCTTTTGTTTAACCGATTCAATTCGCTTAATATCAGTCAAGTAATGTGGAGACCACACTTGAGACTGTCATATTCAAGGGTAGGCCTTACATATGTAACATAAAGATGTTTTGTGAGGGATCAGAAAATTCTTTAGACCATCGTTTAATGAAACCTATAGAAGAATTTGCTTTGCTCACTATTTTATCATAATGTAACTCAGTTTAGGGTCAATGGTTAACCCGAGGTCTATCATAGAATTCGCTCTTGAAAGCAAACAGCCATTAGTTGGTAATGGAACTAAACTGTCCGAGCGAAACTTCTCCTAGAAAAGGTAATTTATTTATTTATTTCAAACTTAAATCAAGCAGTTACAAATAATATTTACTTAAATGTACGTTACAAATTTAACAAATTTACAAATTTTAAAAAGTTACAAAAAATAAATAAATAAGTTAAATAATTCTAAATAAATTTTGTTTATTAAATTCTTAATATAAGTTCTTAATACTAAATGACAGTTTAAGGTGTAGGAGGGAGAGTTGTTTAGTTTGTGTATTGGTGCAGTTGTTTTTTCAATACAGCCTTTGAATGAAAGAAGTCAATTACAGCCTTGTATTTATTTCCCATTATTAACATTCTATTAATGGGTTCAAATCTACCATAATTAGTTCTGTGATGAACCAGGGTGAAAAGATTAACGGATCTAAGTGGAGAATTATTGTTAATGAAAATTTTATTAAAAATAGGTGGAGAACTAATTTTACCTTTAACAATTTCAACAACAAAGGTTACATCAGCAATTTCCCTTCTTTTCAGATGAATTCAAATTAGACGATGTTCTTAAGGTGGCAATCGAATCGGATCTTCCCAAGGAAGATCACGTAGTACAAATCTTAAAAACTCCTTTTGAATGATTTCGATTCTTCGTGTATGAACATCATAGAATGGAGACCATACCTGGCTAGGATACTCCAAGTTAGGCCGAATCAATGTTGTGGACAGAGCTTTTAAAATATGGGGATCAGAGAATTCTTTAGACTAACGCTTTATAAACCCTAGCAAGGAATTTTATTTATTTATAATGCAGTTCAAGTGTAATTTAAACGTTAACTTATCGTCGAAGTACACTCCTAAATCTTTAATGGAATTAACTCTTAACAATAATTCAGCATTAAGTGAATAATTGTAAAAGGTTGATTGGGAACGACATGTATAGCACATTAAAGCACACTTTTTAATATTAATCAACAATAGTTCTGCAGTTATAAGAATGTGTCTGATTTCAAAGTTAAGACCTTGATTACTCTAAGAGAATTCATTCAGGTTGCTAAAAAAGCTTTCATCAGGAGTGAAATGATTTACTGAAAAAGTGGAGGAAAAAAATGATGCAAAAAGATTCGCAATAGTAGTCGGATCATTAGAAGATCTTTCCAAATAATTTAGAGTTGCAGGATATCCATCAGTTTTACGTTTAGTATTGATAAATTCATGAAATTTTTTCGGATCAGAGAAAATACATGACTTCATTCTGATAAAATAAGACTCATAATTTCTGTCAAGTCGGACTTTAAACTTTTCAAACAAGTGGGAATAAATGATAAAGTCAAAATGGAGTTTGCATTTGAGAAATCTATTACATGCAGCATTCCTTCGATTTCGTAAGGAACGAATATTGTTGTCATACCAAGGGGGTGAGAAATTCGCATTTTTTGTAGGCTCATAAAGAACTGACATAGAGATACATTCAAAAAGACGGATATAAAATTCATTGAGACAATAGTTGATTTCATTTGTAATGAAAACTTCTGAAAAATTGATTAAACGTAATTGGTTATTCAGAAGATTGAAATTAGCTTTACGGAAGTTGAATTTATAAGAAGTTTCAAAGGGAGTTTCCTCCTTCAACGTATCATAATAGTAAGTTACGACTGGATGGATGGTGAACATCAATGTTGCAGAAAAAGACATTACTTTTTTCAACGTAATAGTTTTCAACGTCAGATACAAAAACTAAGTCGAGTTGTTTACCGAGAGAATTTTTGATGTTAGAAATTTGCAGAAGACTACAGCTATATAGATCGTGAATAAACTCAGTTTCAAAAGAGTTCGACGATCCAGTATTATTAATCGGCGCAACTAGACCACAATTGTCCTCATCATAGGACCAAATTAAGTTTGATAGGTTAAAGTCATCCCAAATTGTCGGTTGGTTCTAAATTTTCGACGAAACATAATAAGGCTCCAGAGAGCGCCTTAAATTTAATTGGCCATTCATTGATTGGAACACTAGAAGACAAATAGTAATTTATTAAATATACATTTTTATGACTGAACGTTAATTTAAATCAAATCAGTTCAAAACCACTAGTATTGGGAATAGTAACAGAGTTACTTTGAAAAGTTGAGCGAGCCGCTAAGAGGACACCGCCATTACGTTCACCTAGTGAAGAATTAATGCGGTTGTCCCTATAAACAGAAAATCTGATGAAAAATCTAAATATTGTCAATTTAAAGGAAGCGTGTTGATTCTCAGCAATTCTCAGCAAAAAAAACTTGCAAACAAATCTTGCAATTAAACTCAATATGTTGAAATACATCTGAAGTAGTACTCGAAATTAAAAACAAAGAAAGCTCCTAAGAATTTCCCAATATCTCGGTCAACGCTGGGTACTCTATTTAGGAGTAGTTTTTGACCACAATTTAAATTGGAAAGTGCATAAAAATAATATTAACAAATATTTGTTATTTTACATAAAGAATTTTAATTTTTTACGAAACTTTTGTTCAAAAAGTTTGCTTTTGAAAATTTACAAGTTCACTTTTTTCCGAAATAATTACGAAATTCAATTCTGTATAACCGCAGAGTAAATAACTTTAATTTCGTTAGCTATACGCGTTTTCGTAGTTGCAGTAAAACATCGCAGAAAATTCTTTAGCAATCCTTGTTCATAGAAGCAGCATATGCACAATTCGTTTATATAGTTCTATTATATTATTTATAATTATATTATTATATGTATATTTTTATATATATTTCATACATTTTAATATTTTTATATATATATTTAATATATATTTAATATGTTTTTAACATATTTTATATAAAAATTATATACATATTACTTATATTACATACTAAAATATATTAAAACTATAATATATTTTTTTCAATATATAATAGTTTTAATTAACAGTAAGAGTTGGTTTCTATCAATAGATAATAATTAGTTTTCAAAATATACAGTAGCTTCTAAATGTCAATCTTTATTCCCTCTCCCTCAGAATGTTTTCGAGAGATTTAGCAACTACGTCTATTATCGCCATTCTTAATTTAAATAATAAAATTAGTATTTAAGGCGCTAGCTGTTCACATGGAATCACAGTTGTATATAATAAAAATGATGTTCAAGCTACTTTTATTCATAGTTAGTCGGTTACGGAGATAAGGCCTGATGTTGATGTTAAAGAATTACTTTATTTTTGCACCTAATTGTATCGAATAAAAAGTTGCTGTGAACTCATCTTTATTTTATCAAATGGTAATAAGCTTGACCTTTTATTATCGAAATCATTACCGATTCCAGCACAAAATGAAGAAGAAAGAATTATAAAGCAGTATCTTTTAGTTACCAAAATTAATTAACAAGTTCTGAGATTAACGATTACAAGTGGATAGTTCTTCATGAAATTTATAATAAAATAAATCTATCAATGTTAGAAATACCTAAATATTTATGCATATTGCTAGAATAAATGAAAATGATGATATATCTGTTTTGAAGGAACATAATGCGTTTAAATATACTTTAACTGTGTTTTTTTTCAATAATTTATTTTTATCTTTTTTACTTTAACTGCTATATCAAATCACTAATTGTTCTATCAATGTAGCTTTAAGAATATTCAATAAGAATTTTATATCAAAAGTAATTTTAAATTTAAAAATTGTAATAAGAATTAAACATTATAATAACTTTATATTTCTACCCCACATAAATTAAATTTATTTAGTTAATTATTTTTTTTTTTGTTTTTTTTTCCTTCCATGAATTTATGAATCTTTCTTTGTATTTGAAAATTACAATAAGTTTACAAAGATAAAAAAACATAGAATACTTAAGGGATGTATTAAAATAAAGGTTGGTGTACGGGATTGTCTTACTTTAAAGTAAAGACAAATTATTTGCTAGACAGCTAAAATTTTCTTTTTTAGTCTGCTGATAGTTGGGATGTTCAGTAAGTTTCTTGCCAATGAATTTGGATGACACAACAGTCTGGTCGCATAGTTGTTTGTGACCTTTTCAAGTTCTTCTTTTACTGTTCGTATGTTTAAGTCTTTATGCAAGTTTCTATTTTTCACATACCAAGGGGCATTTGTTATAACTCTTAGAACTTTTGATTGCATTCTTTGTATTATCTCCATATTTAAGTTCGAAGTACTTCCCCATAGTTGACACCCATATGATCAGATGCGTTTTAGCAAGGAATTATATATCAGTAATCTATAGTCCAATTTTAGTTTTTAGTGTTTACCAATTAACCAGCATAAAGTCTTTAACTTTATTTTAAGTTGATCTCTTTTCCAAGTCAGCCTTCTATCAAGATGTACTCCGAGATATTTAACATCATTTGCTTGCTGTACAGGTATTCCATTTATGTTTATCTGTGGACAGGACCTTTTTTGAGTGTAAATGTTACATGGATACATTTGCTTTCTTTTATTTTCATTTTCCACTTCTTCAACCAGTTTTCAATCTTATGCACGTGTTCTTGTAAATCTCTGGATGCAACCTGAGGGTTTGTGTGAGAGTATAAGATTGCAGTGTCATCTGCAAATGTGGAGGTTACTAGATGATCACTTTCCGGCAAGTCAGATGTATAGATTAAGTACAAAAGTGGACCAAGAACGCTACCTTTTGGCACTCCGGCATTTATTTCAAATTCCTTTGTCAAGTGATCTTTGAATTTAACTTTGAAGCGTCTGTTGGAGATATATGATATTAATAGCCGGTGAATCTCAAGAAGTAGCTGTTTTTGTATTTTATATATTAGGTCTTCATGCCGGACTTTGTCAAACGCCTGTGACACGTCGAGAAATAAGGCAGAACAAAATTTTTTATTTTCAAAATCTTTTCTGATATGTGCTGCAATCCGATGAACCTGTTCAATGGTACTATGGGCTGCTTGGAATCCAAATTGGTGAAGAGGGATTATACCCTTACTTTTTATTTTCGGCAAATTTTTGTGTATAATTATTTGTTCAAACACCTTGGCGATAATTGGAAGAAGACTAATTGGTCGGTAAGAGTTTACTTTTGTTAAGTCTTTTCCAGGTTTTGGAATCATTGTAATTAGAGAAAGTTTCCACTTGGGGGGAAAGCACCCATATCTACAAATCTCATTGAAAGCTTTTGTAATGAATATCACAGCAATACCGGGAAGTTCTTTCAACATTTTGCCAGAAATGTTGTCATATCCTGGTGCTTTAATAATAATTCTTATTAAATAAGAGATTTAACGACAGTTGGTATAAAATTAAACTAAATTACATTAAAAACTAAAAAATCATAAAAAATTTAAAAATTTAGAAGTGAAATATTTTTTATGTTTAAGACCTAGCCTAAGCTGTCTGGCCAAATTGTGTATTATAAATCAATTTTTATTTTCCTAATACGTGTAAGGTTGAAACGCTACTTTTTTGGCGTTTGATACGACCAAATTTTGGCGATTGAAAAATAGTTGACGCTTTTAGGTGAGTTTAAAAAAAAAAAATTATTGCATGATTTTTATTGGAATATTTATTTTAGAAACGCACAGAAATAAAAATTCCAATAAAATGAAAAATTAAGTAAATGTATAATGATTTTCTTTCAAGAAACATCTTCAGAAAGTACACAAAGTGAAGCACCGGGTCGTATTTAACGCACTAAAAACTAAACTAAAAATAATGGGCTAAAATTAAATGCATCTAAATCGCAAGCAATTATTGTTTATTCTAGGGAAGTTGATACATCTATATTACCCCAAATTAAAATGAATAAATTAGCAATTCAATATGTCACTAAAGCTAAAAATTTAGGAGTGATTTTTAATAATACACTAACGTGGAATGACCACATTGATAGAATATCCAAAAATGTCTCCTGTATTTTAAGAAAATTGTGGAAATATTCTTATTTTCTAAATGAATGGTTAAAACGTAAACTCGTCCTAGCTTTATTGATTCCACATTTCACATACTGTGATACTGTTTACTCTGGTATGTCTGCTAGTGAATTTCATCGGCTGCAACTAATTTTTAATGCTTGCACTCGTTTTGTCACAAACCGGTGTTACACTAAGTAACTTTTTGAAAGCAAGGTATATTGTTGTTATGAAAAAGATCTTGAAAAGGTCACTACTGGTAGATCAACAAGAAATATGAATTTAATAGTTCCTCGTCACAGGAGTCGATTAAGACACCTATCGTATTTTGTCAGAACTACTGTTCTTTGGAACTCCATACCGAACTACATTCTGCGCGTTAATAACATTAAAAGGTTTACTGAGCTCAGCAGTGAGTATTTTAGAAATCATGATTTGAGGTAGGCAAATGTATTATTTCAGTTCAACAGGCATACATTGGTATACATGTATTATATATTAAGTATGTAAATTTTTGTATATAGCATTGTTTTTTTTTTTTCATTTTTATATCTCTATATATGTAATATATATATGTTTTATTTTTATTAATTTGGTAATTTAATCTAGTTATAGTTTAAGCACTTTAGTGTCTGTTAGTTTTAATTATGGATTCTAGTTACATGCTTTAAAGACTAATCGTCTTATATGTAGCTGAATAAATGAAATAAATAAATAAATAAAATAGGTATAGATCTAAAAAAAAAAAAAAAAAACTACTATCCTTTTGTTTATAATAAAGACTAATCGTCTTATTTGTAGCTGAATAAATGAAATAAATAAATAAATAAAAGAGGTATAGATCTAAACAAAAAAAAAAAAAACTACTATCCTTTTGTTTATAGTAGTCTTTTTGAGTAACCATTAATACAGTTTTGTCTCTATTACTTCAGATATATTTGATCAATCAAAATCCCATTAGGAATTATTGAGAGATAATAGACTTTTTCCTAACACAGTTCGAACGGTTTCGTCTGTTTAAGACGTCTAACAAAGTTTGACTGTCAGCTAAGCGTAAAACTTCAGTTTTAATATGTTGAGAAAGACCAATTTTGTAACGTTTTGCCAATTTTTTGATTTCGTCTTTTATGATAGGGATCTTAAGATCTCTATGAATGTCAGCATTGCGAGCATACCAGGAACCATTGACTTTGTTTTGGAACGTTTGGATAGTTTGAATATGAAGTTGTTTAGACAACAACATATTTGATCACCGTATGCCCAGACTGGCTTTAATATTTGATTGTAAATCAAAACTTTGTTATATGTTGAAAGCAAAGATGTCCGCCCAATTAGCCAATACAGCTGGTTGTATTTCAGTTCTAACTCTTGTCTTTTTTTCTTGACATGTTCTTTCCTTATCTTGTTCTTACCTTATCTCAATCTGAGCTTCTTATCTTGCATCAACTGTCATACCAAGATATTTTGCTGAATTATGATATGGTATGACGACATGTTTATTGTGGCCGCTATGGGCGACTCTATTTTGTTTGTAAAATTAACATGTGTGAATTTTGATTCGTTTAATTTATTTCTCCACCTTTTGCACCATTAGAAGATTTTGTTGTTTTCTTGTTGCAATTTATTTGTTGCTTCGTTTATATTATTACCAACCGCTAATACTGCAGTATCATCTGCAAAAGTTGCCTTCGTTGCATCTTCTAGTTCTGGGATATCACTGGTGTGGATTAAATATAGATGTTCAACAGTTGAGTGTTGTTTTGTAAGCCCAAATTGGTGATTTGGAATTATGTTTCTACTTTCTATTATTGGTTGTAATCTAAGCAGTAATTTCTCAAATAACTTGGAGATTACTGGAAGCAGGGAAATAGGTCTGTAAGACTTGGCCTAATTCGAGGATTTTCCTGTCTTATGAATCATTATAATCTCTGCCATTTTCCAAGCACTCGAGACATATTTTAGATTGAGCGCATTTATTATTTTTGTTAGAACTAACAAAGCTTTTAGCGGTAGTTGTTTTATGATATCAGCTGTAATTAAGTCAAATCCTGGAGCCTTGTTGGATTTTAGACATTTGATTTCCTTTACTAATTCACTTCGCGTGATAATCGTTATTCTGCTATCAGCTTGAATAATTTTTACTTGATTTATGTCTAAATCAGATTCTATGTTGTTTGGCATAAGCGTTTCAAAGAGGTGAGCAGTGGAAAGTTTTTGCTTTTTCTTTATGCTTTACGTGCTCATGATCCGTCACCTTTTCTAAGTGGAGCTGAAGGCTCAATCGGTTTTTTTAGTTTTTTGGTTTTCAATGTGAATATTTAGTTTCTTTAGTAGCAGAGAGGTTTTCTAAGTAATCCTGCATTGCTTCATCTTTCAGCTTCTTTATTTCCCGTTTTAGCTCTAGAGACTTGGAATTGAAATTATTTTTATCTGCTGGATGATTTGTTGCCACTTTCTTCTAGCTCTTCGTTTATTTTTTATCCTTGCTATTATATGTCTGGGTAGGTTATGCCAACTTTTCTGAATTTGCTGATTTTAGTGCTTTTCCATGCTGCATGCTGGATATCTCTCGTGACTTTTTCCGCAGCAACTTGCAGTTCTTCTTTTGTATTTATCGAGGTATCTTCATCTATACATTCTTCCAGATTTGATTTGAAACTGCACCAGTTTTTAAGTGCGCTGCATAGAGACGGTTTTACAGCTGTTCTCACAATAGTTTCGTATAAACTTAAAATTACTGCTGAATGATCAGAGTCTAAATCATGGTTTTCTTCGACATTAATATAGTTAGCTGGTATCTGTTGGTCAATATGTTGGTTTACCAGTCGAATGAAATAAACATTTTGCTTCTCTAATTGCCTGCCTGAACCCTCTTCCTCTCGTCAGTGTTATTCTGGATCGCCACTTAATATGCTTAGCATTTAAATCACCTCCTAAGATAAATCTATTTCCTAATTGCTGAAACATTTCTTTAAAAACTTGTTTCTTAATGACATAATTGGGCGGACAGTATAGTGCTCCTGCATTCAAGTCTCTAGAAGCATTCCCAATGAGAGAATGATTTTTTACTTATGACTTACAGAGGTTTAAGACGAATATTAACAACATTGTTCGCTCTTTCCCACAAAACTTTTCTTCTTCCTTTTTCTTTCATTTCCTTTTTCAAATAGTCAACTACCGCAAGTACTTAAAGGTTCAAAACCTAAGTTTTGGCTATAATATAAAAAAAAAAAACAACATTTATTCTTAGCTGCTTGTTGTTTAGCACTTTAGCTTCGTATTTGATGTTTTTATCTATCAGTATATTTCTGACCGTGTTGTAATCACTACTTAAGACTACCGGTGGAGGTTTACATTTTGTAATTCTCTCAGGCTCAGGGTATTTTGTTATATTTAATTGAATATTCGATTTTTTCGAAATAGTTTCATTTTAATACGAAAACAATATTGTTTTCAACATTCTATTTGAATTTTATCTTACTAATTTCCCTACACCTTTTTGTTTTCTATATTTTCATATCTTTCGTGAACATACAATTCTTATTACCGTTTATTTCTCACAATTTTTTTTTTAATATGTAAATCTATGCGTGTGTTTGCGAAAATACATATCCGAGTTTGACTTATTGTTTGATATTCTTTGTTTTCCAAGAATCATCATGATAATGCTTCAAGCCATCACTTTACGTTTCCTCTGGTATTCACTGTGATGATGTTTTTTATCTATGCATATGTAATGTGTATACAAATTTCGTTTGTAAATTTTTAAAGCAAAAATAAATTCAGCGAAAACATACAATTTTCTTAACACTGGTATTGTTTATGTGTTTGGTGTGATGATCGTTCAACAAAATCTTTTTTGCTGAATACTCTCTTTTTCGAAGATATAGAAAATCCGCTCCACAATATGTGTTTATTGGTAAAAGGATATGAAACGTATGTTAAACTCCTCATCATGATGATTCGTTGAAACAGAGCCATTGTTCATTCCGTACAAAGTCTTCAAATCATTTTTCCACAAAAAATAACAGCACCAGAACCCCGCCCGAAGAATTAATTATACATTGAGAATAGATTATTTTCAAGAAGTAAACTAATTAAGATAAGAGTATAATATTTTTATACAGAAATAATAATAAGGAGATTTTGTTTTGAACTACATTTTTTTGTTCATGTTCTGTATATATTAATGTATATGTTGCGGTTAAAGTAATAAATTGGTAATTATTAATAATACCCAGTTATTATTAATATTTACCAAATAGAAAATTAAAGCGATTAATTTGGACAGAATTTATTTAATTTATCACATAAACCGATAATTATCAATATTTCCCACCCATCTTTGGTAAATGTAATAAATGTTATAAATAATTTTTGAATTTTTTTGAATAGGTCAAACGGTCTGGACATCGGGACCAAACACCTTAAAATTTTTATTTTTTTTATCATCAGTACAATGGCTTTTAAATGCGATGAAGGCAATAGTCCGGGGTCCCAGGAATTGGGCCGAAACTCTATATCACGTGTTTAAATTGTATTTTTCTGAAAAAAGGTTATTAATAATTAATTTTTAGAAAAATTTGGGATATGTATGACGGTCCGGAAGTCGAGACCAAGGACTTATATATTTCAAAACGATTTTATGCTTCACAAAAGCTTGCCTTCTGCGTTTATCTGCCGTTTGCGAAAACAGGGTTTAAACGAATAGGTAGCGGGGGCTTGGGGCAGCAGCCTGCGACTTTAAAAATCAATAAATCCAAATCTAGGTGGTGAAGGATTTCAATACTGTAATTGTAAATTCGACTGTAATTCAAATCGCTGCAAGTGTAAATAGTCAAATATCAAGTGCAATTTCAAATATCATAAAAGTTCTTTCTGTAAAAATAAATAGAAATCGTAGAAATAACTTTATATCTTGTAATTATAATTTTTTGTTTTTAGTTTTTGTTTTGTTATTTCTCATAGTTTTAATAATAAATATAAGAAAATTTAAATAAATAGTTTTAATTTTAATCATATTTACCAATCCATACAAATTATTAATAATTACCGGTAGATGTAATAAATTCCACTTATCACATTTACCAAAATATGAGGTTATTATTAATAATTCACATTAATCGTAAATATACTTAATTTATATATTTAATTTTATCACATTAACCGTATTATATACATTGAGAAATTGGTATACATGTAACATACACATGATATATCGATGCGACGGTCCCGGATACAACTAGTGTTTCTCAAAAATGGAGGTTTTAATTTTGTTAATAATTTTATTTAAATAATTAAATTTGTTAAAAGGTTACAGTTTTTTATTATTTTTCGGAGTCCTGGAGCAGGCAAAATTATATAAATAAAATTTGAAAAGAGAACTAGAAAAGAGTAATGATTTTTATTGTAACTTAAGTTACTACTACTTACTTAATGATAGTCTTCTTATTATATTTGCACGTATTTTCAATCGAAATTTTCGTACAAATATTTCAATTTGCAATACAAGATTTTGTTAATGTACATATATATAATTTCTGATATAACTTATTCATAATCCTAAGCTTAAAAGTTTTTTGAATGTATGATTTCAAGCAAATATGATATTTTGGAATTATATGTTATAAGTTATGAAACTGTTACGTAAGGATATGTAATTTTCAAAATACATATATAAATGCATCACATAAGAAATCAAAAAACTTACTTAAATCTCTCCGCCTTCCATTTAGCAGAACTGATCCTGTTACACCAGTTATTTTAAAACCAGATAATACATCTAATAATGTTGATTTACCAGCACCTGATGGACCCATAATTGCTATAAGCTGACTTCCAGGAAATTTTCCACTAACATTATGTAAAATTTCTTTAGGAGCTGTAATTAAATAATTAAATTGATTTTTTTTTAAATTGATCTAAAAAGTGAATTAAAGGCGATTCAACCAAGATTAATCTAAACAAAAATGCAATTCCAATATCATCCAGAAAAGCTATATAGTGAGTTTTTATAAAAACTTGTTTTCTAGCGTTAGAGTAAAATTTTTTTTTGTGTAATAGTGAAAATAGTCGAATATTTTCCTTTTAATTTTACTGATATGCTTATACAGATTGACTCGACTCGAGTACAAAACACTGAAGAAGTCTGCAAGTAGTAGACGAAATACGCGTATCTGTGTGATAAGCATATCAGTAAAATTAAAAGAAAAATATTCGACTATTACCAAAGAATATCCATAATAAGAAGGTTCACTGGAATAAAATTTTATAATTTGTCAATGTGTTGGTCACCATTTTTCCAGTCTATTTCCAATATTGTAAGAAATAGATAGTCATAACAATTAAATTTGTGAGAGAGAGATAAAAATTCAAAATACAAAGTGGAAAAAAAATTAACGAACAATTTTTTTGTGTGAAAGAAATATTGTCTTTATTTTTAGTAATTAGTTTAATTCCAAATTAAAATTTGTTTCAGCACCGCACACCAAACACTTAACAAGATGATGTTTTCTCAATTTCGAAACATTTTTAAAAAATTGTGTATAGAATAGTTTTCATAAAAACTTTTTTTAAGCGTTAGAGTTGATTTATTATTAATTATAACATACACTGCTTAATTTTCATATATAATCTGCATTTTTTTTTTTCTAAGTACTTTCTTATATACTAATTTTTTTAAAAAATGCATATCAATAAAAAATATTATTTATTCAAATTTGAAATGTTCATATTATTAATATTCAACTTTGTTACCTATTTATAAAATTAACAGGTACCTAAATGCATTATATTACTTATAATTAATATGTATTATTAGTTCATTGATGATTAAAAGGCACAATTTAATTTTTCAGAAACTAAAAAGGCATCGGATTATTCATAAAAAAAAACTGCTTGATATTCTTTTTAACTACCTATTTCAATACCTGAAAAACTGTGTATATTGAAAATACATGAATGATAAAAAATGTACTTCCCTTATAAGCCAATAAAATCAAATAATATGATATTTAAGAAATAACATATGTTTTTGAAACGAATATTATTTTATATAGGGATCTGTAAAAAATCAATCATTCAAAATTTATTTATTCTCATACCCTTATAAATTTAATACGTTTATTTTTAAAAAAATTCGTACACAAAATTTCAGACGACTGTACACATGAAAAATCTCTAGTGGGCTAAATAAATAAACAAAAATCTCCCGTGGGCTATTTAAAATTACATTGCAAAAATGAAGTGGTTTTTAAATGGTTTATATCGCACTCTTTCTTTCTCACAACTTCTTACATAAGAAAATATTTACAATAGTTCTTTGCTTCTTTAACTAATGGTTTTTTTTTGTAAATGTGTTTGTAAAAATATCTCAGACTTCCAGTGAACCTTCTTATTATGGATATTCTTTGCTATAAATCAACTAAAAAAACCAATACAAATAAATACGTATTGCAAGATCAAATACAAATATATAACGTATTAGGGTCTCACTTAGAAAATACACATAAAACTCAAACAACAATAAACAATAGAGTTCACACCAAAATAACACAGAAAATTAACCAGTTAAATTCGTATATGGAACACACACATGCAAATAACACAACTCTCTGCAATTTCTCAAACACTAATAAATCATCAATGCAAAGCGGTGAAAATAGCCAGTTCACGAACCATGTGGAACTTTCGTTAAAATTTAAAGCTTTAAAAAATAAAACTTCTGCTAGAATAGACAATATACCAAACATAGTATTAAAAAATTTGAGTACGCTAATAATTTCTAAATACATAATATTATTTAATAATGCAATAAACAATTCGTATTTTCCACAAATTTGGAAAACATCGAAAATTATTTTGCTAAAGAAACCAGGCAAAGATCCAAATGACACGAATAATTATCGACCAATTAGTCTGATGCCAAATATTAGTAAAATTTTTGAAACCCTGATCTACGACAATGTTCAATATCTAGCTAACTTGCGTAATATTATACCCCAAAACCAGTTTGGTTTTCGGTATAAACATAGTACTAATCACACAATTACTAAATTGACTTCCGATATCTGTCGGTTTGTTAATAAAAATTTCGGCATCGGTGCTTGTCTAATAGATTTAGAAAAGGCATTCAACTCAATTTGGTTGGATGGTTTAATTTATAAATTAATGCAATATGGCTTCCCAACCTCCTTAATAATGATTATCAAGAACATGTTATATAATAACACATTTCTGATTGCGAATCAATCAACTTCGACCGGAAAAAAATTCTTCATAGAAAATGGCCTTCAACAAGGTACGGTGAATGCACCTCTTCTTTTTTCCATCTACATAGCTAATTTAATGAATTTATTAGACAGTGTCAAAGGAAATAGCTACACGTTGGCTTTTGCCGATGACATAATAGTTTATTCAGCGGATAGCAAAGTAAGCACCATTCAAACAAAAGTTCAAAAAATGTTCAATATCATTTTGGACTATTGCAAAATATGGAAATTAAAAGTGAACTTTAATAAATGTGAAACTGTATTATTCCGAAATACGGTCGACAAAACAAGTTCAGACATTAAAAAGAATTGGAAATGTTTCTGTATCAAATCTCCTAACGGCTCGTCCCTAGCAAACAAAAAGGTTGTCAAATATCTTGGTGTTCTCCTGCATCGTAATTTGAACTACATCGAACATGTTAAATATACAATCGCTAAAGGAAATAAGTCAAAAATATAAGTAACGAAGTAAAAATAATCTGTTACCAAACATTAATTAGGCCAACACTTGCATATGGTGTGCCCATATGGTACAATATCAATGCAAGTCTAATGGAAAAATTGCGCAAGTTTGAAAGAAAATGCATAAGAGTTTGTACTAATATATCAAGAAAGCCCGAGTCCGATTACAAATATTATTACTCCAATAAATATTTGTATAAGGAAGCAAACATAATCAGAATCGACAATTTTCTAATAAAATTGATTCGAAAACATTATGATAGAGCATTAAACACTCCAGAAAATGGTTTAATATCACATATATTTTACCACAATGAGGAGTACATAAAAAAGACAATGCTCACGGGATTTATTGCACCCGAGCATTTTATATTCCTTGATCAAAATGGTTATATTCAAGACCACAATCATGTCCCTATACTATATCACTATAGTAGACGGGCCACATGTAAGATCATTGATTACAATCCGGGCCACATAAATGAAGATAACTTAAAATACAACATGTCTATACCAGATAGAAATAAAAAAACTTAAAAGAGAATATTGGTGGTTAGAAAACACATTCAACCAGAATTAGGTACTAAATACATATTAGGTTTAACAATTAGGTTAAGTTAGATTAAGTAGGCTTAATAATTAGGTTAAGTTAGGTTAATTCATTACTCTTTTTTTTTTTTTTTTTTTTTTTTAATAACTTTTTTTTTATTTTATTTCGTTTTATATGTATTACAATTAGCAATAAAATTTTACAAAACTAATATTGATTCTTAACTACTTAACTAAATATCTTAAAACTATATTTTATTTATTTAGTTTTGGTCGGATGAAATTAATATTACTACTCTGTTATGATATTTTGAGTTGAACATTCATTTTATTTTTTATTCGCTAAATTTTGGAAAAATATAACAAAACCAAAATGTATTTATTGTTATTTTTTTTTTTAAAAAGTTATACTATTTAAAATCTAATTAACACCTACTCTAATCCAAAATTAATTAACTCTAATCTAAGCTTAACTAACTTAATCTAAATCTAAACCTAATCTAACTTAATCTAGAGTTATTAACCGTATCTGGTTTTAATTACATTACGAATTATTTAGCCACCAATAATTATTTCTTAATCGTTTATCCTTTTCAGGAATAAACATATCATACTTAAGCAAAGTAGCCTCAATACTGTTAGGGTTATATTCTATACACTTGCATGTAGCCCTTCTATTATAGTGATATAATAGAGGGACATGACCGTGATTTTGAATAAACCCTTTGGAATCTAGGTAGATAAAA
The DNA here is from genome assembly GCA_963942445.1 of Argyra leucocephala. NCBI lineage: Eukaryota > Metazoa > Arthropoda > Insecta > Diptera > Dolichopodidae > Argyra > Argyra leucocephala. The sequence goes on along the minus strand of OZ012680.1, from coordinate 78,471,209 downwards.
TGTTCTGGAGCAATAAACCCCGATTTTAAACTGTTTTTAATATACTCTTCATTATGGTAATATATTTTGGATATTAAACCATTTTCATTTGTGTTTAGAGATCTTTCAAAATGATTGCGAATAATTTTTATTAAAAAATTATCGAATCTTATTATATTTGCTTTGCGGTACAAGCATTTATTGGAATAAAAATGCTTGTAATCCGTTTCTGCTTTCCTATGTAGGTTTACGCAGGCTCTTATACATTTACGTTCAAATTTCCTAATTTTCTCCATTTGGCTTGCGCTAATGTTGAACCAAATAGGTCCCGCATATGAAATTGTTGGTCTGATTAAGCACTGGTAGGCTAAAATTTTTACTCTTTCATTAAGCGTTTTGTTGTAAAACAATTTGTGACATGCCATGAAAGCTTTTGTTCCTTTTTCTAATGTTTTTTGGACATGGGAGGTAAAATTAAGATTTTGGTGCAAATAGACACCCAAATATTTAACTACCTTACTTTTATTAATTTTTATATGAGATGAAGATTTAATTTCGAATTCCTTCCAATGCGTTTTTATGTTATTGTTAACTTTATCTACAGTATCACGGAATTGTATCGTTTCGCATTTATCTATGTTCATTTTTAGTAACCAGACCTTACAGAAATCTGCGGTAAGGTTAAATTGTTTTTGAACATTCTTTTGTACCTCTTTTATGTTGTTTGCGGCTGAATATACTATAAGATCGTCAGCAAAAGCAATTGCATAGTTATCGCCCTTGATGCTATTTAGCATATTTAAGAGATCCATTGTGTAAAGGGAAAATAGTATTGGAGAATTTACTGTTCCTTGTTGCAAACCACTATTAATTTTGAATATTTTCTCGGTATTTGATTCGTTAGAAATTAAAAATTTATTTTCTGTAATCATGTCTAATATTAACCTGATTAATATAATGGGGAATTTTAATTCTATTAATTTATAGATCAGGCCATCTACCCAAACACTATTGAAAGCTTTTTCAAGGTCGATAAGACAAGCCCCAACACAATCTTTTTTATTTATGTACCAACAAACATCCGAAGTTAGTTTGTTGATAGCATGAACTGTACTATGCTTATACCTGAAGCCAAATTGGTTTTCAGGTAGTAATTCTTTATCGTTCACAAATTGTATCACTTTATCGTTAATTATAGTTTCATACAGTTTGCTAATGTTTGGTAGCAAACTTATGGGTCTATAACTGTTGGGCTTAGTAGGATCTTTGCCCGGTTTTTTTAGCATTATTACTTTTGCCACTTTCCATGCTTTCGGAAAGTAGCAGTTATTTAATGCGTTGTTGAATAGAATAACATACTTCTCTATCATCTTTGTGCTCAGATTTCTTAGCACTATGTTTGGAATGCCATCGATACTTGCAAATGTTTTATTATTCAGTTTTTTAAATCTGGTGTATAGGTCATTATAGTTCGTAAAAAATAAATTTCTGCTTAGACAGTTCGCGGAAGTATTTGATAAAGTGAATCTAGTCAAGGTTTCATTATTTTGTTTTTTCTGTATGTTCATGTTCTTAAAACTATGAACTTTATTCACCACCCTTTGGTGAAAGTTGTTGTTGCTTGGTAATAGTATTTCGTGACTGTTCTCTAAGTGTGTTCCTAGAACCTCAGTTATTTGTTTGTTATCCTTAATTATAAATTAATTCAAACTGCTTATCTGTAGTTTGGTGATATCAATGTTGTTATTAATTAGTATGTTTACATCTTGTGTGTCTATATTTAGTTGTTTAATAACTCCAGAATACTTTTTTCTAAATAATTTATTTATTTCTGGGAACATGTTCCGACTATCTTTTTGAGAAATATTTTTTATTCTATTTTTCCAGTAATTGTTGATTTCGAAGTTGAGTTGTTGTCTTATTAATGAATTAATATTGTTCAGAAGGCTTCTAAGTGTACCTATTGCTTGTAAAGAGAAGTCCAAATGTCTTTTATATATTATATGAATATCGTTCAGTAGTTTACTTTTGTGTTTTAGTAAATGTTTAAGCCTGCGTGAGTAGAATTCATTTAAATAATTTTTTTTTTTTGCTGAAGGTATAGCTTCATTCATTGTGTCTTTAATGACTTTATTTAATGTGTGCAAGTGTATGTCGATTTTGTCGATAGTGATGTTTTCGTGTTCTAGTATTTGGTCGTTGCAGGATGAATATTCCTTACCCAGATTGTTATCCAACTTTTTTTTGAATTTACTCCAATTAGTTTTATGGAATAAATATTTTTCATTGGATAGTAATTCACTGTTTGTTAACTCATTTACAATATTTAAGTTAAAGGTACCGCATATAGCATTGTGATCACTGTTGTATGCTAATGTTGTCAGTTTATTGTTTGCTGTTTCAATTCGTACATCCATTAAAACTAGATCTAGGTACGAATTAGTTACGTAGTTACATTTATTACGAATGTAGGGGTATCTGGCACTAATAGCCTGTTTTTATATTGTATTTTGTTGGTACTTAACCACTTATATAGAATCGAACCTCGGTTGTTATTAAGAGTATTACGCCAAGAGATATGTTTTGCATTTAAATCTCCCGCAATAATATAATAATGTTTTCTGTCGGATAGTTTTAATAATTCAAAAATTTTACCAAATTCTTCTATGAATTTAGATTGATTTCTGTTGGAAGCGTAAATTGATACTATAAATAATTTATTAGAATTTTTAAGATTAAGGGCAATACAACTTAATTCTATGCATTGGAATTTCTCGAAATCGTTAATTTTTATTACTTCGAAATTAAGAGTTTTTTTTATACAGATAGCAGTTCCTCCTCCGTTATCCTCGTTTCTATCATTTCTTATTATATTATAATTTTCTAAAGACAAAAAATGTCTGCGATGCAGTTTAGTTTCGCCAAGACAGAGAATATCAGGATTTGTATTCTCAACAAAATGTATAAGAGAAAACCTTTTATTGTACGAGACAAGAGAATTAACATTAATTGCAATTAATTTTAGATTAATGTTATTTGTTGTTAAGTGTGACATTATTATTAATTATTGGTAAAGTTCAACATTTCGTACAAGTAGTTTATATCGTTAGTATTTTTGTTTATATTCTTTTCAATATTTTCAATTTTTTGTAATATTAACAACATATTTTTGTTTACATTGTCAAGTACATTAATATTATTATTAGCAATATAGTTATTATTGTTGTTGTTAGCACTATCATTTTTAAACATATTGTTATTGTTATTATTATTTGTTAATGCATTAGCATATGATTTGTAGCCTTATTTAAGGTAATAATTTCTTTATTTTTATTTTTTTTATGATCAGTGTTTTTTTTTTGAGAGAACTTCAATGAAATTTTGAAATTCATTTTTATCTGTATTAGTTTCGTCGTCTACCTCTATTACATTTTCTTCCATGTGGTTTTCGTTTGCTAAGTCCATTAACGGCTGGAAATAGTTTTGTGAATCACCTGATGATTTAGGTTCATCATTATGTGCTTTTTCGAGGAGATTCCTTAATTTAAGATTATCCTCTTTCAACTTGTCGAGTGCCGCTTTTAATTCACGATTCTCGCGAGTTAGTTTACAATTTCTTGTTTTAGGCATGTTGGCATTTGCCACACTAGACCCATCAGAATCAGTTAAATTATTTTCTGAATTAACTTTTTTTCTTTTATTATTTTTTAGTAATTCGTTCAGATTTGAATTTATTGTTTTTTTTAATTCATTTGCATTGCTTACTAAATCGAATTGCATGATTGCAATCCATTTATAGAGTTTTTATTTCAACTCACACGTGGTTAGTGCACTTTTCATACACCAACCCATTCACTTCACTAATTTATTATTATTTTTTTATTTTTTTTATTTATTTTTATTTTTAATAGAATGATTACACTACCGTCTTCTTCAAGAGATGAAAATCAACTCATTCATTACTCAAATAAGAATGAAAATGTTTCTTTTTCTTGTTAAAAGATTGCCTAAGTTTAGGCGAAAATTTTTCATATGGACATAAGAAAGAAAATTGCTTAGAAAATAATAATAAATGTTTGAAATGTGGAGGCGACCATTTGGTAAAAGAATGTAAAGCAGCAGAAGAAAGGTGTATAAATTGTGTAAGGGCGAATGAAAAATTCAAACTTGGACTAGATGAAAAACATAGGTGTAAGAAGAGAGAAAGTGAAGTGTACAGAAGAAAAATTGAAATTAATAAGAAAAGGATTTTTTTTATAAAGAATAATAGAAGACGGATAGTATTAAAGGAGTATACTTAAATATTCAAGTTTTATCTAAAAATTACAATGAATTTGAAAATTTAATGTTTATAAATAAATTAAGTTTTGGATGTCTAAGTGAGACTCATATTACATCAGATATTGAACGAGCTGAAATAATATTGGACAACTATATAAATATTTACAGATGTGATTCATATTCTAGGTACACTGGTGGAATGTTATCTATTTAAAGAAGGATTTGAAAAGTGAAATGGTATGCCATCTATATTGTGAAAATGTTTGGATGTTGGGTGTGGTGTAAATGTGTGTATAAATATGGTTAACTGGTTTCTAATATGTGTATATAGAGTAGAAAATGCTCAGTAAATTTTTGAAGCACTTGAAGATTGGAGTGATAATTATGTTAGTAGTTCGAGCAATACTTGAGATTTTAATGTTAATTTGTTAAATAGTAATGTAGCAGAGAAAAAAATTAAAGAATTTATTTGTGATCACAGCTTTAAACAGCTAGTAGAAGAACCTACTAGAATAACACAACATTCTAAATCACTTATTGATTATGTGCTGACGGATCATATTGCAGATGTTAAAGTGAAAATTGGACCTAACTTTATTATTTCTGACCATGAAACGATTTTGTTAGAGTTAAGTTATGCGCAAAATGATAATGCCTGGCAAACAATAAATTTTTTCAATTATAAAAAGGAGGATTTGATGAGGTTGTTAAATAGAAAAAGTTTCTTAGATTCTATTATAATAAATGACATCAATGATTCTGCATTAAAATTTAAGCAGGATTTGGATGACACATTGAGTATGATGAGAAAAACGGTAGTAATTAAAGAAAATTCTAATAAATTGTATAATAGTAAACTGAGGCAACTTAATCTTAGGAAAGTTTATTTGTACAACAGAGCTGTAATATTAAACAATTCAGTACTATATGGAATGAATATAAGTTTTGCAGGAATAATTACAAATATAAATGTAAAGTAGCAAAAAATAAATACATTGAAAAAAAATTTTTAGACACAGCAGGAAACCAGGAAGAAATGTGGAAGACCTTGAAAAAATACGTTTTGAAGACAGATTACACCTTACAATCGAAGCTAGTAATGGGTACTAAAATAATAAAATGAAAGAGAAATTGCCAGTGGATTACCTAAATGAATTTTTTGTAAATATAGATTCCAATTTAGTTTGGTAAATGACAATATATTTACAGAACCTATTAACATAGATTACATCAACTCATTTAGAGGTAACATTCATAAAAACTTTGACTTGTGGTCTACAAATGAAGAAGAAGTGAAGGAAGCCATCAAATTAATCAAGTCATCTGCATCCACAGGTTACGATGGTATTTCAAATTTTTAAAAAAGTTTTCGGTCCGGCTCGTTCCTGTAATTGTTAAGCTCGTAAATCTTTCGTTTGTTTCCTCCACATATCCTGACTCAATGAAAACTTCTGTCAATTCTCCTATTTTTAAAGAAGGAAATCAACAGATCTCAGCAACTACCGTCCAATTGCAGTTTTGAATTCTTTTTCAAAAATATTTGAAACAATCATCAAAAAAAGACTTTGTACTTTTGTTCTCAATAACAATATACTCTCCACTGACAGTATGGTTTCGAAAAATTTTCAAACACATCAGCAGCTTGCTGCAGTCTCACTAATTTTATCACCAACAACTTAGATTATGGAAAATTTGTAGCTTGTGTTTTCTTAGATTTTCAGAAAGCATTTGATTGTGTAGACCATAACATCATGCTAGCGAAACTTAGTAATTTCAACTTCAACGAAAGTCAGCTAAAATTCTTCAAATCTTTTCTTGAAAAAAGAACCCAGAATGTCAAAATTGGCTCTACATTCAATTCGAATAAAATATGTATTAAAGGCATTCCTCAAGGATATATTCTGGGTCCGGATATTTTTAAGCTATATATAAATGATATATCAAAACTTAGTCTTAAAGGTAAAATACAACTTTATGCAGATGATGCAGCTCTGGAATACGCAGAAGATTCCGAGACAGAACTAAGATCATCAGTAAAACACGATTTGGAATTGATAGAGAAATGGCTCCACTTTCATAAACTGAAACTAAATATAAAAAAACTAAGAACCTATTACTAGGTAAAAAAAATATACAAAGAACCCATTTAACTTTAATACCAAAAATATAGAAATTGTGAATAGCTATAATTACTTAGAATTAGTCATTGATAATAAATTGAAATGGATGGAGCATATTCATAAAAAAATCCAAAAAATCTCTCCATACATATTTATAATACGACGCCTAAGAAATTTCATTTTGAGGCGCTTTATGCAATTTATTCTTCTTTTATTTTATCCCACATTACCTATCTAAATCCAATTTGGAGTGGTGCCACTCAGCAGTTAATTTCGAAACTAGATATTAAACACAAAAAGCCATCAACAAATCCATTTCTATCATGTGAGACATCCAACCAATCTACTTTATTCTGAGAAATATTTAAGTTTAAATAACATTTGTATAAAAGAACTATATACCACTGCATTCAAAATTATAAATAATTATTTAAAGCACAACTTTATTTTTAATAGAATGATTGGCGTTCACCGTTATAACACACGTAATAAATGTAATTTCTATTTATCATTATTTAGAACGAACAATAGAGATAATAATTGTTTATATAGGTGTCTCAAACAATTTAACGATTTACCGAACGGGCTCAAATAAATAAACGAAATTCGGATATTTTTTTTTTTTTTTTTTTTTTTACTTTTACTTTTTATTAATAATATTCTTTCTAATATAAAATTATTGAGCTTAAAATATAATTACAATTGAATATTTTACCACTCTAAAATAAATTTAATTTTCTTTAACCGTGATATAAACAAAACATTAGTTTTGGTATAAAACATCACAGAAAAATCCATATTTAAAAATAAAAGTAAATTACTTACAGCTAAAGAGTACATATATACATATATAGACATACAAATATTTTATATTATAACATAAAAAAAAAAAAAAAAAATATGGAGAAGAAAAAAAAAAAAAAATATATATTCACTCCTTAATTAATCTATCCATTTCTGTAGGATTATTTTTTAATAAGTATTTTAATTTTTTTACAAAAAGATCTAAATTTAAACTCTCCTTTAACTCCAGTGGTAATTTATTATATATCCTTATAGCTGATGAAAGGCAACTGTTGCGTGATAACTCTGTTCTTGATTTTGCATAGTTGAGATTATTTAACTTTCGTGTATTGTAATTGTGTACATTACTCCTTTTAGTAATTTGAATATTTTTTTTGTAGATTCCTTTTTCCAGTTTGTAAATTAGTTTAGCTTTTTCCAAAACAATAATTTCTGATAGCTTCAGGTAACCCGTTCTCTTAAAAATTTCATTTGTAGGAGTAAGCCAATTAAATTTATGCAAGCCTTTTATAGCCTTGTTAATTATGATACCAATTTTATCTTTTAGCCAAGAGGAACAACTAGACCAATTACATATATTATATCTAATATGTGAAATAATATGAGAATAATATATACTATCAGCGGATTGTCTACTGAGAATGATTCCACTTCTTTTGATAGCACCTAATAAAGGCACAATTTTTTTTCCAGTTTATTGATATGATCATCCTATTTTAACTTTTCATCAATTACAACACCAAGATACTTATATGTAGCAACTCTTTCAATTTCGGTATTGTTTACTAACAGTTTTGGATTTACATCGGCTTTATTTCTTATTTTATACACTATATATTTGGTTTTTTCAGCATTTATAGTTAATTTATTACCTTTGAGCCAATTGTTGTATTTTCTCAAATCTGTATTTATAACTCTTTCTAATTCATCGCAATTTTTGGCACTGTATATAAGTAGAGTATCATCAGCAAAGATCTTATATTCAGCTACTAAATTCGCAAATTGTATATTATGAATATACAGCAAATATAATGTAGGACCTAACACAGATCCTTGAGGAACACCAATATTTATTGAAACTTGATTACTTAGTACTCCATTTATTCTTGTAATAGTTTTCCTATTTTTAAGATAAGAGTTGAGTAAATCCTGAGATGGTCCCCGTATACCAATTTCATATAATCTATCAAGTAATACGCTGTGATCCACAGTATCGAAAGCCTTTTTTAAATCAATTAATACAGAGCATACATAGTTTCCTTCATCCAATTTACTTATAATTGAGTTAGTAGATTCCACAACTGCTGAATCAGTTCCAATTCTTTTTTGAAATCCAAATTGATTCACATCAAAACCAACTACCTCTTGTATAAAATCTTGAATTCTGACATTTATAATTTTTTCAAACACTTTTCCTACGCAGCTTGTAAGCGTAATTGGTCTGTAATTCGATACATCCAGCGTTGACCCGGATTTAAATATAGGTACCACAATACTTGATTTTAAACACTCAGGATAAATACCAGTAGAAAAACATCTATTTACCAAGCAGGCAATTGCAGGTGATATTATTGCTGCAACATGCATTAGATCTACAGCTGTTATATTATCAACCCCTGGTGTACTATTTTTTAACCGCATGATGATTTCATATACTTCTTTTTCATCCGCCGGTTGAAGAAAAATAGTTCGACTAGTCAATCCATTTTTTACTGTATACTTGCCAGCATCCTTAATTTTGTCTGCTAATTTGTTTCCAATTTCACTGAAGTACATATTGAAGCAGTTTGCAATTTCAAGACTATCACATATTCTAATGCCATTACTATTTATTTCCTTTATGACCTTATTAGACTCGTTTGTCTTTTTTAGGATACAATTATTAAGTACTTTCCAAATTTTTCTTTGGTCAGACCCAGCCAATTGTATTTTATTATTGAAATAATTTTGTTTTGCTTTGGATACTTCATAAGTTACCTTATTTTTTGCACTTTTGTACCTTGCTAGAATTATAAGGCTTTGAGGATTTTTTTTTAGCTTTTTGAACAATCTATTCCTCTTTTTTATAATGTTAAGCAAATCATTGGTCATCCATAAGTTGTCATTTCGAACTCTCATTTGCTTTTTTATTGTAGAGTTTACCTTAGCTCTTTGCAATATATCAATAAGATCATCAACACTATTACTGTTATTTGTCATAAGTAGGTTTCTAACATTATCTTTAAATTTTTGATAATTTATGATCGAAATTTCCTTATTGAAGATAGGTTCCACCTTTTTAACAACTTTATTTATTTTGACGAATACAGCTTTATGATCTAAGTTTACAATATCGTATAATTTTGTATCAAATTCATATTTTTCGAGGTCTGACAGAATGTGATCAATGATCGTAGAGGAATTTTCAGTTACTCTTGTTGCATATTCCATACTTAATTTGTTCATAATATTAATTCCATTAGATTCTAGCATTGATTTATATGATCTTGTGAGCTCTGCGTCAATTAATAAGTCAATATTATAGTCCCCCATCATAATAATGTTTTTATATTTATTAAATATTAGGTCTAAATGTGCTATAAATTCGCTATTATTTTCACTTGGTTTTTTATAGCATACACCGACTTTTAAAGTTGGAGTAGTGTCACTTAGTGAGACAATTATTGTATTAAATTGCTCTAAAACTTCCATGACTTTGTACTCCAAATTCTGTTTGACATAAATTGCAGTTCCACCTCCTCTAGATAAATCATTGGAATTAAAGTAAGCTGAGTATCCTGGAATATTAAAAAATTTCTCCTCCTCTGAGTATAACCAAGTTTCACCAATCATAATGACATCAATACATTTCCTAGTTTTTACAAAAAGTTCAATTTCAAGAATGTTTTTTCTTAAACTTCTTGCATTAAAATGCACAATGTTTAACTTATGACGTTTGTTATTTCTTGCCATTATATATTGGATTAAAAAATTGGTGATCCACTTCTCTTGTTCTTTGTAAATATTGCTGATATTTATTTTTAAGGTGATTACGATAGGTTTCTAGATCTTTAGTTACCTCTTTCTGGGAAACTCCAATTTGCTCATGATATCTGAAGTATATATTTTTTAATTCATTAGGACACATAGGTAAGCCTTCTTGATTTATTAAAACTTTGATATTTGTTCTAGTTGTACCTTCAATACATACATAGTCTTCTTGGTCATATAAGTATGCTAAAAATATTCTAATATTACTATATATTCTAGTATCCCTTAGGCGTGAAAGTACATATACACTATCATGTTCTAAAATTGCTTTCTGCGTTAGTCTCACTATTGGTGGTACAATTAATTTATTATTGTTTGCTGCTTCAAGCTTATTTTGGGGATTTAGTGTGTCGCCTTGAACCCAATTCGAATAATTTTTACTTGCAATCTTTTTAGTACTGCTAATATTGCTGATATTATTTGTAGTATTATTATTATTATTATTATTATTATTATTATTATTATTAATGCTATTAGGCATATCTTCATCTTTCATGCTAATGGGCATATTATCACTACTATCTAAGTTCAATGTTTTTTTATTTACTGAATTTATATTATATTTAGTTTCTACGGTACTTATATTTTTATTTTCATTTTTTGCGTTTTTACTCTTAATTTTTTTTGTCCAAATTTTAGGCACATATTTGAGTAAACTATTGGTCTTCTTCTTCTTTAAGTATTTTTGCATATTATGATTATTATTACTACTATTATTATTTCTACTATCATCATTACTATTATTATTGTTACTATTTATTATTATTTTCTTGCCTATGGGCATATTAACACTACTATCTAAGTTCAATGATTTTCTGTTTACTGAATTTATATTATCTTTTTTGTCTAGGCTAATTTTTTTATTGATTATTACATTGTTAATTACATTTTCATTGAGTATTTCAGTATTAACACTTTCATTATTCTGTAATTGCTAATATCCTATTTTATCTTTTTTTATTTTAATTTTATTTAGATATACTGGGCATGTGACACTGAAGGTTTTGTGATTGGCATCCAGACCAAGATTTAGCTTTTTGTTTGCCATAGAACAGTTTATACATATTACTATCTCTTCCTTGTTACATTCCTTTGTTTTGTGTTCCTCGTGACATTTTAAACAAGTTTCCTTATTTTGACAATCAGTTGATCTGTGGTTATATCCTTTGCATTTAAAACAACGGCGTATTTCAATTCCATCGAAAACTTTGCATTTTTCCCATCCAATATTAACTTTTTCTCTTTCTAAAATTTTTGGAAAAGATTCCTTGTCAGTTTCAATTATAGCATTATATAAGATCTTATCATATTTCCTTATTTCTTTAATTTTAATAAATTTTAGGTTGCTATTTTCCAGATATGTGTTTTGTTTCCTTAATTTATTTAAAAGATCATTTTCCTCGTATTTAAATGACATGTGAACTATCTCTATCCTTGGTTTTATATCCACCGGAATTTTTATTTCATATTTTTCCTTCATTTTTTCTTCTAAAGCCTGTTTGATTTTTTCTCGTTCTTCTTTATTTTCACTTTCTATTAAAATTATACCATTCCTTTTATTTTGCACATTTTTAATTTTTAAATCCTTAGGATCTACTTTGTTATTTAAGTCTTTTTTAGTTGCGTCACATTTTTGTCTTTCCTTCGGTTTAACTATTAGCGGCAGCTCCTTTTTTATTTTATGCAAACTTTTTCCATTTTTAACGATATCAGCAAAACTATAATTATCGTTCGACCTTTTATGGAATTCAAAGCTTATTTTTTCATTTTCCTGGCACGATTTTTTTAAGTCAGTTAAAACTTTTTCACTTTGAATTTTAAAGGTTTCAGTAAAATTATTCATTTTTTTTATTTCTAATTCTTGTGATATTTTTAATTTTTCCAACCTTTCCGAGTATCTCATCTCTATAACTTCTAGTAAGCCCATTAATTCTTTTTCATTTTCTTTTAGAGCTTCCTTAAATTCCAATTTATATTCTTTTAACAAGTTATTATTCCTATTAACTGTTTCTTGATTTTTTTTAACACTATCCTGTATTTCCTTCAACACAAAATCTACATTTTTTATATACTCCGTGCATTCATCACACATATATTTAATGTGTGCATTAGTGTTTAGTACGCTGCAACCGGTTTGATCCAGACCAGAACATTTGTATGTTGGATGAAAGGCTTTACCACATACACCATCGCATCTGATGCCAGTTTCTCCCCTGATTGGACCAGCAGTACAATTCCTTGCACTACAGGCCATATTTTCTTTTATAGTTAGTAGTACGTATTTGATTTTTTATAATTAAATTTTTTAATTTATTTATTTATATTTTTAAGTTTATTTAATAATAATTTTGCATGGTAAACAGTAATTTCAAGTTCATTTGCACTAACCGATAATCGGTTCAGTTAAACATTTCAGTTTTTTGTTTTTATTTTTATTTTGTTAAATATTTTTTTTTTATTTTTTTGTCAACTTGCAACTTTTTTTTTTTTTTTTTTTTTTATTATTATTAATATTTTTCAAAATTAATTAAATAATTAAAAAAGAGCTTTTTTTTTAAAAAAAAAAAAAAACACGTCCGTTCACTTAAGCATTTCAACGACGAATTTAAATTAGAGTTTAAAAAATTATTAAAATTTAAATTAGAATTTAAAAAAGAAATCAAAAAATATATTTTAAATCCATAATAAAACATTAATAGTAATAATTGTACTTAATAATAATAAAAAAATTAATAATAATAGTAATAATAATAATAATAGGCTATAAATATAATTATTCTTGTAATAATTAATTCTTGTAAACCTAATAATTTGATTACACAGCAATCGCTAAGATCAATAAATTTAATTTATTTTAAGAAATTGTAAACAATTTGAAATGTAATATTCAAATCATAATTATCAAATCAAATCATAATTAAAATTAATAAAGAAGAAAAAAAATAAAAATATTAGAAAAAATTTTAATGAATATGAATAAAAAAAATGGTTATATGGGATTAAATAAAAATATAATTAGTGTAAAGAATCATTTTTTCCATTACTAATAAAAATAATAAATAAATCTTTAATGGAGGGTGTTTATCCAGAGAGCTGGAAACATACGTTAGTAGTGCCTGCCAGTACCAAAAGTAAAAGATGCGAAAACACCTATAGGTTATAGACCTGTCCACTTGCTTAATATATATCAAAAAATCATGGAGAAAACAGTAGCTGAACAAATAAGTAATATTCTAGAAAAAAATAATTTAATATGTGAAGAGCAATCAGGGTTTAGAAAAGGGCATTCTTGTGAAATGGCAATAAATTGGGTTATAAATGAATGGAAAAAAGACACTGATGATGGTTATCAACAGGAAAGCCTACATATTGGCCTACAGATCTAAATTAAATACCTGATTTAATAGATTTTTTTATAATTAAAAACATTTCGAATAATTTCATACAGTTAGAAGATAGGTAGGAAATGAACTCTGACCACTCTCCAATACTAACTGTAAGTGAAAACACTATTCAAAAAAAGAGGAACCCGGTTCTGGCCAACAAATACACTGACTTGTAAAGCTTCAAAGTATGTCTGGAAGGAAAAATCCAACTAGCTGTACAGTTACAATACAAAGAACAATTGGATGCAGAGATGGAGAAATACATTAAAGATATCTTCAATAAAGTTGAAAGATTCAATTTGAACATTACCTGCAAAAACATATTTCATGGAAAGTGAGTCAACATTGACAAAAGAGAAATTGAATTCCTCTAAAAAAGTAAACAAGGATGCAAGTGCAGTAGCTGTATGAGTATTAAGTGAAAATTAGTAAAAGAGATGCATATTACTCCAACAACCAGCAGTGCTCCAATAATAACATATCCAAATTCAGCAATATCAACTCGCAATAACAACAACAACAGCAACAGTTCAACAAATCTCTCACCAATAAAACAAACAGCGGTAAATATTCTCTCTTCAACAAACACAAATGAGAATATTCCTGAGAATAAATATTACATTAAAAATGCTGTATAAAGAAATAATTAAAATTCAGCAAATAATAAATGCTGAATTAATGAAAAAAATAACCAATTTAGAAGAGAGAAATGATGTTCTCTCTAATAATGTTATTAGAATCACGCATTAATGTTTTAGAGCACAGAGAATTAAATAATTCTGTGGACATTGTTGGTGTACAAGAAGTTGATAATATTAATGCGGAAGAAAAAGTTATCAAACTAATGATTGAAGGTGTTGGTGTTAACATTAATGCAAGTGATTTGGAGTGTTGCTTTGTAAAAAAAATTAGGCAAGAGAATAATGCAGCAGCATTAAATATAATAAGTGTTAAATTTACTAATTCATCAACTAAGAGAATAATTCAAGAGAGAATACGTAAAAATAAAATTAGACTGGATTCAAATATTTTTAGAGATATAAGCAACAACAACAACAGGAAAATATTTGTAAATGATGCTCTCACTGCTTTCAATAGATCAGTGCTCAAAAAGGCGAATTAATTTAAAACAGAGAATAAATGTAAGTACGTATGGGTACGTAATTCAAAAATTTTTATTAGAAAAAAAGAAGGTGATAAAGCTTTTAATAAAAGTCATATTTCAAATTGCAGTATAGTAATAAATCAAAACTCAAGCAAACTGAAACGACTAAAACCATGGATAAGTCAGAACTTATTGCGAAAAAGTAAAAAAAAAATCAAATTAGAATTCGTCTATTAAAACATCCAAATTGCACTAGACTCAAAGTGTATTACGAAATACTATGGCGTGACTTGAAGCGTGATATTCCTAATTGTCGAGACAGTTATTATGAAAAAAATCTAACTGAGAATTCTGGAAACTCTAAAAAAGAGTGGAAGTTAGTAAATGAAATTCTTAATAGAAATATTGCATGTCATATTGTCATAAAAAATAGTAGTAAGCTTGTTTCTGATCCTTTAGATGTTGCTAATTTATTTAATGATTACTTTTCTACAATAACAAATTCACTATTAGATAATTCCCCTTATGTTGTGTCGTCGTGTAATTGTAGTAACTATATCGTTCCAGAATCATCTCAACAACAAAGTTTTTTCTTTCTTCCTTTTTCTTCGACAGAACTACACAAAATTATAATGTCTTTAAAATCTTCATATTCTTCTTCCTTTGATAAAATTTCAAATAATATTCTAAAAAATTTTCAAATTGTTGATGTTCTATGTTATATTTTTAATTTCAGTATACAGAATGGTATTTTTCCTCATGCTCTAAAAACATCTGTTGTTATACCTTTGCATAAAAAAAGAGATACTTTATTATTCAATAATTATAGGCCTATTATCAGTCTTTTCAAAAATTTTTGGAAAAGGCATTAAGTTTAAAATCATAAAATATTTGAATAACAGCAGCTTTTTCAGCGAATTTCAATATGGGTTTAGAAGTCGTAAATCAACTGAAGATGCCTTATTAAAATTATGTAGTGAGCTCTACAAGTCCTTAAATGATTCCAAAATTCCGGCTGCTTTATTTATAGATATCACAAAAGCTTTTGACATGGTGGACCATACTTTATTATTAAACAAATTGTTTAAAGCTGGATTTAGAGGTTTTATTTTAGATTGGTTTAGTTCATACCTTAAAGATCGGATGCAAATAGTAAAAACTTCAAATGTATACAGTTCCGAAAAATTGATAAATATCGGAGTTCCTCAAGGCTCTGTACTAGGTTCAATACTTTTTTAATTTATGTCAATTCAGTTTTTGCTCAAGCGTTTAAATGAAAAATTATTGCTTTTGCTGATGATACAGCTCCAACCTATTCAAATGTAAATTATTTTAATACTTTTACTGATATAAATTTTGATTTGGATATATTAAGGCAATGGTTCAAAATGCATAAACTTATAATAAGTAACAAAACAAAATTTATGTTTTTTAATCTGTCAGGAAAAATATGTGAAAGTATTTCTGTAAAACATCACTCTCGTAAGTGCTTAAAATTTAGTTTATGTAATTTATGTGTAAATAATGTGTCTGGTATTTTGTTTAATAAGAACCATTCTTGCTCAGAAGATTGCTTCTATGTTGAACGTGGGGATAACTTCAAACATTTAGGTATCTTGTTAGATGCTAGACTAAACTGGAAAGATCACACGTCTTATCTAAAAAGATACCTGAATAAAGCAGTTGGGCAACTGTATCATCTAAGTTTATATTGTCCTTTCTCTGTTTTAAAACTTTTTTACAATGGCTTGATTAAGTCTAAACTTCAATATGGTCTGTGTTGTTCAAGTGGTACCCATTATAATAAAATTGTGCCTTTGTTAATTAAACAAAAACATTGTATACGTATTATTTGTAAGGTCAGTCGTAGAACTCCCAGTTTTTATTTTTTCAAAAATCTAAAAATTCTTCCATTAAGACATCTATACTATTTTAAGGTACTTAAACTATTAAAGGTACGGGCTATAATAATTCGAGATTGTTGGTGGATCATAATTTCCGTGTAAATAATAGAAATGTTGTAAATGTACCCAAAGTTAAAAAATCTCATTTTCGTCACTTTTTTACTGTAACTGCACCTCAGCTGTTTAATAAGTTGCCTGAATCCTTTAAAACCAAGAGAATACAAATTAGATTTATGAAACAAATAAAATCCTGGCTCTTTTCATTTTCTCATGCACAAATTGAATCAATATTAATACCCCTAATTTAAACTCACTTTTTATCTGTTTTCTCATTTCTTATTTTTTTATTTATTTTCTTTTTTGTTATTTCTAATGGCTTTTATTCAGATCTTAATTTGTTCTACTATCCTATGTTTTATTTTATTTTTATTAAAAACTTCAAATCTTTTTATATTTTACCAATACAATTAAATTAAATTAATTCTTCTTCAAATATCAAATAACTCCACACTAATTTTATATTGTTTTTCCTCATTAATACTAATTCACCTGTTATTTAATAAAGTAAGACATTCGTCTCTTGCACTATGGCAATAGAATGTCTTTAACTATTTAAAGATGTATTATCTAAAAAAATTTTGATTTTTTTTGTATTTTGTAATATGTATATATAGCTATTTGTAATTTATAATAATTGTATTAAACTTCTACCATTCTACTATAATATATACTGTAGATTTGTGAACAATTCGTCGGCTGATTTTTAGTTTGGTCCATACGCCATTTTTGGATATTTTAAACTGTGAATGTCAGATTCAATCAATCAGATTTTTAAAATTCTGGAGTTACGGAGATATTCAGTATCGAGTTTGTTCCATATCCACATTTTTAATAATTTTTCATTACAATTTGGTCCATATCCAAAATTTTGGCGTATGGAACAAAAATCTCATAAGTTTTATTAAATTTTTTTGCTCAGAATTAGTTTGGTTCACAACCATAGTAAATGTAATTGGACTACTTTTTTTTTATTTATTAGATTTAATTTGTTCCATATCCATATGTCATAAGAAATCTAATTAGAACGTGGAACACCGTTAATTAAAATTTTTTTTTTAAGTTTGTTCCATATCCATACATAAAAATTATGTTTCATTAATACTATATAAAAATGGCAATAAAATTTTTTACTTCAGTCGTGTGTAAATGTAAAACGTCAAAGTAATAATATAATAGTGGTTGTTTTCGTCAACGAATTAGAATTAAATGGAAGTGGCTATCCCATACAAAAATACAAACATTTTGTCCATATTTTTTTAGTACTTCTCTTTCTGTTTGGTTTCCAATTGTCAAAAAAAAAATTTTTTCAGTGTTAGGCCAATATAGTTTTTTTAAGTAGAAAATTAGTAAAATCTTTGAGTATGAATAAAATAAAAGGTATCAAAATATAATCTTAATAAAAATAACAACGTTTTTTCAATTTAAACTTTCTTTTACTTTATTACCGTATTCTATTATTACACAGAAAAGTATTGCTGTTAAATTATTTGAAAAAAAAAAAATCATTCATGTTTCTGAAATATTGAAAATGTAGCAGTAGTGTGTAATATATGGATATATGAAATTTTCAAAAAGTACGAACACTAGCAATGAAGTAGGCAAAAATAAAATTTGTTATTGTCAAATAAATATTAAAAAAAGTCAATAAAATTTTTGATTTTTATTATAAATTGTTAAAAAATTACAAATTTTAAGGAAAAATGGAACGTAAAAGGAAGATTTGTATCATTCCAGGCTGTAAGTCTCATTTGGAAAAAGAAAATTACGTGTCTTTACATATTTAAGTATTATATTTTACATCTTTTGAATTTTTAAAAACTTCTAAACAAAACAGTGTAGTATTAGGATAATTTAAATATCCGGACAAAGAAATTTTTTTTTTGAATATCATTTTAAATATTTATTTTGAATATATTGGACTATATATATATTTGAATATATTTGATATAATTTTAAAAAATGTATATATATATGTTTTAGTTTCCCAAAAGACGATGGTTTGAAACAACGATGGATTGAAGGAATTCAAACTGCTTGTTTATTAATAAAAAGTATTGCAGAAATTTATTTTAATACACGAATACATTATTCCTTAAAACTACATAATGAAAGAAACAGTGTAAGAAATAAACTAACAAAATTAATCCATTTCAAAGGGCACTAATCTATATTTTCTAAAAGAAACTTTAAAAGTGTAAAAAATGATTGCACATAGTCCATATTGTAAAATGAAGTGGAATAAGCCTCTTGGGGAAACCATTTAAAAAAAAAACGCTCCTATTTCTTTACCTCAATGGTGGTGTGGAAAAAAGAAAATGTTTTGATACAAATATATTAATAACATATTATTTACATATTTATAAGTATAGGATAGACAATCGGCAATAATAAGTTTATATAATTTTATATAATAAATATCAAATATGTAAAAAATTTTATAATCAATCTGTTGAAAAAACTTATAGAAAAGAATTTAAAATCTAAAAAAAAGAATAAATATTTTAAAATTCAAAACTAGAAAGCGCTGTATTTCTCATATTTTTTTCATATATGTATTAATAATAAATTTTGATTAATTTATCCATTATTGTTAGATATTTTTACTCATCATATTTTTAAAAAAATTTAAGTCAAAATACATACAAATTGAGGCATATTAAATTCTGAGCACTATCCTGTTTATTTATCAAAATAATTTCCATTAAAAAGAGAGAAAATATATTGAACGAATATATTCGTCTATTTCTGTTTTTTGACAATCGGAAATACCAAAGAAAGAGAGGAATATACCCAAAACATTGGACACTTTTTTGTATGGATAGCCACTTCCATTTAATTCTAATTCGTTGGTTTTCGTTTATTCATTCCGAATATTCGGAATATTCAGAATATGTCAAAAAGCGTTTTTTTATTCATTCGGAGTATTCCAAATATTCTGTTCGGTATTTTTTTTATTTATTCCGTATATTCCGAATGTATTCTTTTTGTTCCATCTCAGAGTTGGAATAAACAGAATAAAATTACGGAATGACAGTTCACTTCTATGATTCTATACAGTAATAACAATTTGATTACTTATATTTTATTTTAATTTAAAAAATGGAAAATATTGGTTAATTAAAAAAATGCTTTTGAAAACATATTATATTTGTTGTTATGAATAGTTGTATAAATATTAATGTTTATATAAAATTAGTAGTTGTATTTATTATTCAGAAAATAAAATTTTTTGAAAGTTTTTATTGTTCTTTTTTTCAAGGAATGAGTCTATATAATGGTTATAATAACTATTATAACTTATATTAACTATACTAACTAATTTACACAAATTAAAAAATAGTAAAAACTTTTGTTCACAAAAATTAATAAGCAAATAAAAAAATAAACAATGACAATTTCTGATGTTTATTCTTTTTATTCTATTCTGTTAGTTTATTCTATTTGTTCGGAATATTCTATCGAGACGTCATCAAGTATTCTATTCTTTCCATTTCTTCTTTAGAATGAATAACCGAAAACACCTGTGTGAAAATGTCGTCGCTTCCTTTTATTTCTCCACGAACATTAAGGTAATACGAGTAATACGTATACGTAATATCTTTTTGTTTTGTTTTTAATTATTTTTGTATGACAATATATTTTATTTGAAATAGATTGTACAATTGTACAATATCTGAAAATGATTCAGAATCTGGATCTAAAGGGCGACGAACATATTGCTTAAAAGAAAACTGTCTTTCAAAAAAATATGTTTATTTATCAGACTATATTGGGTCGGATTTAGACTTTTCCGGTGAATATAAAAATATTTTATGGATGTTAATCCACTTTGTTTATAGAAGAAGATACTACCAATGATCCAAATTATGTACCACAAGAAAAAAGAATTTCTACAAAATTATATACAAGTAATTATATATACAAGTAAAAAAAATTAGTTATAAGAACGTTGAAAATACCTGATAATTTGTTAAGGAGACTGATAAACATTTTTTATTTTATATGTTATTACTATTTTATTTCTGTAATTAAAGCTGTGAAATTAATCATTAATTTTTTATAATAAATATAAGAACTTGTTATATATTAAACTTTTTAATAACTTATTCAAAAATTTTGAAATACTTAATTTAGTGAAAATTAATAGCGAATTATTTACTTTTATTTTAAATTTATTTATAAGATTTGAATATGTACCTTAAATAATATAATTATGATGTTTTTTATTTATAAAGTTGAAATGTGAATTGTTAATTTCTTTAAAAAACTCAATAATGAATTAACAAAATTACTTTTCTTTCACAAAATTCTTTTCCTCTAATATTTCTATATTTTAAGAATTGATTAGCTAAAGGTATCATTTTGTTGAACAGAAGTTATAGACAGCTTTTGATATTCAAAATACCATTTTACACTTTATATTTCAAAAGTTAATTTCGTAGTTGTTAATAGAATAGAAAAAGTTTATTCGAACTAGATTGTTCCACATCCAAAATAATTTGGTCCACTTCCTGCAATGTGAACTAATTAGTAAAAAAGCTATGGATATGGACCAAATTGAAAATTTTCTAATTTGGGAAAAACTGAATTACTCTTAACATAGTATCATCGTTATAAAATTTTATATTTGAACTCCCAAATATATAGTTGTTCTCATATTAAAATTTAAAAAAATCCTATCGGGCAGTTTTTTTTTTATTTAACTTTTAACTTTAAAATGCGCTTTACTCGAATTAGTGTAAATGCCGTATGGACCAAACTAAAAACCAGCCGACGAATTATTAAATTCTTAATTCATAATTCAAATGTTTGGTTTTTTTTAATAGTATATAAATTAAATGTTATTTGTATAAGCTTAAAATGTAATCTTAATTATTTTAAATACTAATTTTTAATTAGAATTAATTATTAATTTGATTAAGGATACATTGTACAAAAAATGAATTTATTTTGTATGAATTCAAAATTTGTTACTAGCTTTGTAATTCTGTTGAAATAAAGACTATTTTTATTATTATTATTAACAACCCCAGCTGAAGTGAAAAAAGCAAAGAAAATTTTTCTTAATTTTTTTATCAATATGTCTCTATCAATAGTTTCAAACACAGCTACAATATTATAACCATCTGTTTTTTTTTTTTTTATACGGTGACTTCAAAAGACACAATGAACTCCGTAGCTTGATATTGTGTGTGGGATTCACACCCTTCCTATATTGCTTCCTATATTGAAATTTTATCTCGGCTTTATTTTATTTTTCAATCTAGACTACATCCAGCGATGTCTATCTAAATTTTCCTTTGACGTATTCATCCATAACATTGAAGACCCATCGCATCAGCGACGAAAAACCAACCAGCTCTCCGAACGAATTTATAATTATGGAAGACTTGTGAAAAACCTCGTTTCGTTGGCAGTCAACATAACGAAATTCTTCACAAATCCCGTAAAAACAAATCTATCTAAACGTGGGAGCGGGTCAACCTCCGATCACCAGCGCGACGAGTCCTCAAGAATGTGGGTGATTATTGCTACACTAACTCAAAAGGTTTTACTCTTTTGAGTCGTCTAGCTATATTTCTATTATCCAGGAGCTCGACTACCTTCACATTTACATGGTGCTGAAGCCTGTTTTCGTGATTTCTTGCAAATTTTTGTATTTCCTTATCGATATATTCTATTTGCAAATCTCTATGTATAGCCATAGTTTCTTATGAACCAGGGCGCATTCACAATGTTTCATAGGACCTTATTCTGGAACATCTGAATAATATCTTTATTACTTTTTTTGCTGCATCCCCATAGCTGAATGCCATATGACGATACTGGTTTCAGTATTTGTTTATAGAGCACAAGTTTGTTTTGTATTTTTAAGGTAGAATTCTTACCTATGAGCCAGTTCATTTTTCTATAGCGGATTTGTAATTCTTCTCTCTTGTTTTTGATGTGAGCTTTCCAGCGAAGTTTCGCATCTAACGTCATACCAAGATATTTGGCAGTATTTGAAAAGGTATTTCTTGACCCTTTATATATACTGGTTTATGGTAAATTTTTATTTGTGAAATCCACTTTACTATGTTGTACGTTGGTGAATTAGAGTCCACAATAAATGTCTCAATTCATTACCTTCTTTATGGATCTTTGGTTGACATTGAATGCGAGGCAAAGATGGATTTGACATTCTAAGTGAAGTAATTTTCTCTACACTTCCTTTACATTCCTTTAAGGCTTTCCCCACCCTCTTTATAGACTCCGGTAATGAGTTATTTCTAAGTTTGAAATAATTTCCTGCTTTCAGTTTTTCTTTTATTAGATTGTCAAACTCATCTTTGTTTTTGATTGGAAAATATAATGATTGGCCATATTACACGCTGTTCCATCTTCTTTAATTTTGTCTTTCATCCTCTTTCCAATAAACTAAGTTTATGATGGAAAGAGGTTGAAAGTTTTGTTTTATTGAGGAGAGATTTTTTCACCAAAACATTATGTGTTAAGTCAAAAATAATTCATAATACCTGGGAACAAAACTGAAGATCCAAAAGTTCCAAAGCCTCCTCTAATATACGTGCAAGGGATGAAATTTCTGGAAACACTGACAAAAGCTCTGAATGATGTAGCGAAATATCAATACGACCTAAAAATATTAAATGGTAACGAAGTGAAAATTCAACCAAAAGATATTGCAAGCTATAGAAATATAACTAAAATTCTAAAAGAAAAAAATACGCAGTACTACACTTATAAACCTAAAGAACTGAGGAGATTTAGGATTGTATTAAGACACATGCATTACTCAGCAGAGCATGATACCATTAAAGAAGAATTAGCTGAACTAGGCCACAAAGTAACTAACATTAGTAATATACTAGATCGAAAAACTAAGAAACCATTATCACTATTTATGATCGAATTAGAAAATGCTCCAAACAATAAAAATATTTATGATGTAACCTCTTTACTCCAATGAAAGATAGTATTTGAACCACCTCATCAAAAAAGGGTTATACCATAGAGTAATCATATAAGTAGAGTATTCACGTAGAACAAAATTTGCTAGTCACTTTTTCAAATATCAAAATTCTGTATTCACTCAAAATAATATTACTCCATTTTTAACTGCTTATAAGTTGAGCGCAATTGTATTTTGTACTCATAAATAAAAAAAAATTGTGTACCTACTACCTATAAACATATTTATTTGTTATTATGCTGCCAACAGTGTCAACGATATAAAAGTTGTATGTATAAGCAAAGAATATCTATAATAAGAAGGTTCACTGGAAGTCAAAGATATTTTCACAAACACATTTACAAAAAAAAACCATTAGTTAAAGAAGCAAAGAACTATTGTAAATATTTTCTTATGTAACATAAATTTTGAATGATTGATTTTTTACAGATCCCTATATAAAAAAATATTCATTTCAAAAACATATGTTATTTCTTAAATATCATATTATTTTATTTTATTGGCTTATAAGGGAAGTATATTTTTTATCATTCATGTATTTTCAATATACACAGTTTTTCAGGTATTGAAATAGGTAGTTAAAAAGAATATCAAGCGGTTTGTTTTTTATGAATAATCCGATGCCTTTTTAGTTTCTGAAAAATTAAATTGTGAATTTATTCATCAATGAACTAATAATACATATTATATTATAAGTAATATAATGCATTTAGGTACCTGTTAATTTTATAAATAGGTAACAAAGTTGAATATTAATAATATGAACATATCAAATTTGAATAAATAATATTTTTTATTGATATGCATTTTTAAAAAAAAATTAGTATATAAGAAAGTACTTAGAAAAAAAAAATGCAGATTATATATGAAAATTAAGCAGTGTATGTTATATTTAAAAATAAATCAACTCTAACGCTTAAAAAAAGTTTTTATAAAAACTATTCTATACACAATTTTTTAAAAATGTTTCGAAATTGAGAAAACATCATCTTGTTAAGTGTTTGGTGTGCGGTGCTGAAACAAATTTTAATTTGGAATTAAACTAACTAATTAAAAATAAAGACAATATTTTTCATACAAAAAAATAGTTCGTTCATTTTTTTTCCACTTTGTATTTTGCATTTTTATCTCTCTCTCACAAATTAAATTCTTATGACTATCTATTTCTTACAATATTGGAAATCGACTGGAAAAATGGTGACCAACACATTGACATATTATAAAATTTTATTCCAGTGAACCTTCTTATTATGGATATTCTTTGATATTATACTTATACCAAAGAATATCTATAATAAGAAGGTTCACTGGAAGTCATGATATTTTAACAAACACATTTACAAAAAAAAAACCCATTAGATAAAGAAGCAAAGAACTATTGTAAATATTTTCTTATGTAAGAAGTTGTGAGAAAGAAAGAGTGCGATATAAACCATATAAAAAAAAAATTAATTTTTGCAATGTAATCTTAAATAGCCCACGGGAGATTTTTGTTTATTTATTTAGCCCACTAGAGATTTTTCATGTGTACAGTCGGCTGAAATTTTGTGTATGAATTTTTCTAAAAATAAACGTATTAAATTTATTAGGGTATGAGAATAAATAAATTTTGAATGATTGATTTTTCACAGATCCCTATATAAAATAATATTCGTTTCAAAAACATATGTTATTTCTTAAATATCATATTATTTTATTTTATTGGCTTATAAGGGAAATATATTTTTTATCATTCATGTATTTTCAATATACATAGTTTTTCAGGTATTGAAATAGGTAGTTAAAAAGAATATCAAGCGGTTTGTTTTTTTATGAATAATCCGATGCCTTTTTAGTTTCTGAAAAATTAAATTGTGCATTTTAATCATCAATGAACTAATAATACATATTATATTATAAATACTATAATGCATTTAGGTACCTGTTAATTTTATAAATAGGTAACAAAGTTGAATATTAATAATATGAACATTTCAAATTTGAACAAATAATATTTTTTATTGATATGCATTTTTAAAAAAAGTTAGTATATAAGAAAGTACTTAGAAAAAAAAAAATGCAGATTATATATGAAAATTAAGCAGTGTATGTTATATTTAAAAATAAATCAACTCTAACGCTTAAAAAAAGTTTTTATAAAAACTATTCTATACACAATTTTTTAAAAATGTTTCGAAATTGAGAAAACATCATCTTGTTAAGTGTTTGGTGTGCGGTGCTGAAACAAATTTTAATTTGGAATTAAACTAACTAATTAAAAATAAAGACAATATTTTTTTCATACAAAAAAATTGTTCGTTAATTTTTTTTCCACTTTGTATTTTGAATTTTTATCTCTCTCTCACAAATTAAATTCTTATGACTATCTATTTCTTACAATATTGGAAATCGACTGGAAAAATGGTGACCAACACATTGACAAATTATAAAATTTTATTCCAGTGAACCTTCTTATTATGGATATTCTTTGCTTATACTTCTTTATTTCGCTGCTCGCATTTCTACTTTACTTATGTGGTAAAAATTGAAAATTACACAATGTGTATAAAAAAATATACATACATTTAAAGTCCTTTCAATAGACCACAAATAATATTACAAATCAAAGTATTGAATTTTTTTTAGAAATTGAAAGAATTCAATATTATTGCTGTATTTGTTGTTATCTTGTTTTAATTTTAAAAATTTGAAGAATTAATATTTTTATTTGGACTTGGTCAATGTGATTTAGGAAATTTGTGATTTCAAACTTTATAGAAGAAAGGGACAAAAAAATTAATGTTGGTTTTGTAAAATTAAAAATATTTCAAATTGATTTATATTGAAAAGTATACTGAAAAGTAGGTACCTACATGTATTTTTAAATTTTCAGCAATTTTGGTTTTGTTAATTT
Source organism: Argyra leucocephala (assembly GCA_963942445.1). NCBI lineage: Eukaryota > Metazoa > Arthropoda > Insecta > Diptera > Dolichopodidae > Argyra > Argyra leucocephala. The sequence goes on along the minus strand of OZ012680.1, from coordinate 78,444,677 downwards.
TGTCTGTTTCTTACCGTAGATAATAATATGAATAGTATATATATGAATACATAATATAATTATGAATACAAACAAACAAACAAGCTATCAAAATTTAAAAAAGTAATTAAAAAAATAAAACTGCACATTTTATTCTTTATATGGATTGTTGGCTGTTTTTATTTCTTCAGAAATTATTTCATCTGAAATAGAAATACGATTTTAAACCAAGTTCTGAGAAAGGAAAACAAAACTGTATTCCGTACAAAGTTCACGATTTGTAATGCATTACTAATAAATTTTATTCTTTTATTAGCATTATTTTTTTAAAAAAATTCTGGATTATGTGATGCTATCATTGACCTATTATTGTATGGATACAATTTCATTTATTATCTTTGCGAATAATTGTGTGTTTTTGTTTACATTTTTCTATATACATATATTTTTTGTATTGAATTAGATATGTAAATGCATGGTGAACACATATACGATATTACGATATACACTCTTCATATAAATCAAAAGTACATACGTATGTAAATACTTTTCAAATTATCAAACAATGCCTCTATACTCCTAGCCTGGTCACTGGGATAGCAAAACTTTATACACAAAACTAAAACAAAACTTAAAACGAAATCGTAAATCGATAAAATTCCGAAAAAATCATTCGGTGAATAGGCTAGAAGTATAGAGGCATTGTATGAAATATTCTCCTCAATAAATAAAAAAATTTGAGCAAAGATTATTGAGTTTCGAAAATTGTATTCGAGTGTGTTGGGGTACTGAGTGAAAATGGGACGGCATTTTCGTGTTTTGAGTAAAAATGGGACGGCATTTTTAGAAGAAAATGATTAACAAATATTGTTCTACGTGAACACTCTACTTATATGATTACTCTATGGTTATACCACAATGTACAAACTGCCAAAAATACGGACATACAAAAAATTATTGTTCCAAGGAACCTATATGTGTAAAATGTGCAGGAAAACACAAAACAATCAACTGTCCTGTGGCCCTCACTGTCGAAACAATTAAGTGTGCTCTCTGCAACGGAAATCACACTGCTAACTACAAAGGATGCGAAATATACAAAGAACTAAGAATACAACGCTTTCCAACATTACGACGCAAGGAAATAGTACCAGACAATGCAACCAACAAAATAAATTATGACAACTCTGTTGTCCCTGGAAAATCATTCGCTCAAGCAGCTGCTCAAAATTTAACGTCCAGCACCAAAGAAACTAGTTCAACAACTTCGGACAAAGACTTTCTAGAGATAAAAGAAATGATGAGACAACTCATTACCCAAATGACAAACATGATAAACATAATCACTGTACTAGTATCAAAAATAAATAACAAATAAACCTAAAATAAAAATGGCAATATGGAATGCAAACGGACTAATCCAACATGCGCTTGAATTAAAGCAATTTATATATCAAAATCACATTGACGTAGTATTAATTTCTGAAACCCATTTTACCAATAAAACTTACCTAAAAATACATGCCTATAATATACACTATACAAACCACCCAGATAAGAAGGCACATGGTGGGACAGCTATTATAATTAACAACAAAATTAAATACAATGTACTACAAGAATATAAAAAGGAACACATACAAGCAACTTTAATACAAATTGAAGACATAGATCGGCCTATGGTTACATCGTCTCTCTACTGTCCTCCTAAACATAACATAAATGTGGCACAATATGATCATTATATCAAGAGCTTAGGAAACCGATTCATTGTAGGAGGGGATTTCAATGTAAAAAACACAGAATGGGGATACAGAATCGCAAAGGTAAAAAACTATTAAATGCTATAAAAATTAACAATTGTAAGCACCTAAGCACTGGAGAGCCTACTTATTGGCCAAGTGACATAAGCAAAAAGTCCTACCTAATTGATTTTTGTATACTAAAAAACTTGACTATGGCTAAAATGACAATCAAATCATGCTTAGAGCTATCATCTGACCATTCACCTATAATACTAGAATACAACACGATTGCCTTATTAGAGCAACAAGAATGCACTCTACATAACAAAAAAACAGATTGGGAGACTTTTCGCGAAATAATACAATTAGAGTTAAGCACTAATATCAGTTTGAAATCAGCAAGGAAGCTCGAAAGTGCTATTGTATATTTTGGTGACGTGATCAGCGAAGCCTCTATCAGATCAACACCTAGCATAACACATAGAAAATCATTCTACCCAGTTAATGATAGGATAAAGAAGAAAATAAAAGAAAAAAAGGAAACTAAGGAAAAAATGGCAAATAACAAGATCACCAGAAGATAAGAGAATCTTAAACAAAGCTATTAAAGAATTAAAAGAAATACTGAAAGAACAACAAAACAAAGGAATTAATAATTATCTAAGCGAATTAACAGCAACATCTGAAACTAACTACTCCTTATGGAAGGCTACAAAAAATTTGAAACAAACGACTCCACATAACCCTCCTATTATGAAAAGCAATGGAACGTGGGCTAGAACAAACAATGAAAAAGCAATATTACTCTCCGAGTTCTTCAAACAAACATTCACAAATGAAAACAACAATACCTGCAGTCTACCGATAACTGACTATGAAAATAATGAAGTCAACATTAAATGGGTCACTACAGAAGACTCCTGTATACAGCTGATATTCCAATACCAAGAAAACAGAATACACTATTAGCAACATTTGCAGATGATACTGTTCTACTTGCTTCACATGACTGCTTAAAAACAGCTACTAAACAGGTACAAAAAATTATGAATAAAACAATGACTTGGTTCAAAACTTGGAATATCCAAATTAATTAAGACAAAACTACTCAAGTTATATATACAACAAGAACTCGATACGATCCTGAACCAATAATGATAAATAATAAAGAAATAAAAATCGAAAATCAAGCTAAATACCTAGGGATGCACATTGACAATAAATTGACATGGAAGAACCACATAATCCACAAACGTAATCAAATAAGGCTAAAATCCGGACAACTACAATGGCTTTTGGGAAATAAATCTAAATTGACAATGAACAACAAGCTGCTACTTTACAAAACAATCAAAAAACCGATATGGACATATGGTGCAGAAATCTGGGGTACCTCAAGCAATACCAACATTAATTTAATACAAAGAGCACAATCAAAAATAATTAGAACGATAGCGAGAGCCGAATGGTATGTGAGAAATGATGATCTACACCGTGATTTGAAAATACTAACAATAAATGAAGAAATTAAAAAGACAAGTTTAAAATATCAACAAAAAATATCAACCCATTCTAACAATGAAATTAGCACTCTACCAGAACAAGAAAGAATAAGAAATAGACGCCTGATTTAATAAATAGATTTTAAGTTTATTTTTAATTAAACAATTGAATGATACACATTTTATATTGTATACATATAATTTGTCGCACTATAAAATGACTTGCGATTTTCTAAAAAAATCAAACACTAGTTTCTACACATACACACCTAAATCAGAAAAAAATCATACTCTTGTATTGAAAGGGTTACTAAATTCATACACGTGTGAAGAAGTTAAAGAATTATTGAAAATAAAAGAAAATGATAACCTCAAAATTGAAAAAGTTATTAAACTACCAACAAAAACACAAAACAAAAATAATGAAATATCAACAGAAACACAAAATAAAAATGATAGAACATCACCGTTCTTTATTGTTCAAATAACACCAAATAGTTTAATTAAAGAACTTCATAAAATTAAATCACTTGACCACCAAATCATCAGATGGGAAAATCTCAGAAAACCAAATTTAACACAATGCACCAGATGCCAACGATTTGCCCATACTGCCTCGAATTGTAATATGGATTACAGATGTGTCAAATGTGGAGAAAGCCATACTCCCGGAATTTGTAAAATTAAAATAACTGATCCAAAATCAGAATTATTCTGCATTATTTGCAAACAATCAGGTCATCCATCTTCATATAGCGGATGCCCAGAGCGAGCAAAAAGACTACAACGTCGAGAAGAAGTAAAACAACTGATGAAAAATAAAATTTCTAATAGACACGTTTTGCTGAATAACTATGTACAGCCAAATATGACATATTCCAACACAGTAAGAAATAATGCTCTAAATTTAAATACTTTAAATCAGAATAATACAAATACTAATCTAAGTAGTTTTAATAATAATAATTCTACTAACACAAATAACATAGATATAAATATTTTAAATGAAATCAAAAGTAGCTTAATAATTATCCAACAAAAATTTACTCATATAGAAAACAAATTAAATGAAAACTCAAATAGATTAGAATTCGTTTACGAAATGTTAAATCTCACACCAAACTATCAATAATAAGTAATAAACATACATTAATATCAGCTAACGTCAATTCACTTGTTTCTCACTCAAAGAAGCTTTCTCTTATGCATTCTCTCGAAAATTACTCACCAGATTTGATGTGTGTGTGCGAAACAAAACTTAAACCAAGGCATAAGTTGAGTATTCCAAATTATAACATAATTAGAACTGATAGAAAACTTGACGAACAAGGAGGAGGCGTTGCCATACTTGCCAAAAACAAAATAAAATATACAACAATTGAAAATCCCGCTTTCAATAATTTTATTTGCTTAGAATCATGCATTATCTTAACTAAACTTCAAAACAATAAAAAATTATATATTATTTCAGTTTACGCACCACAAAAAAATTCGCATTGCTTCATTAACGAATTCACAAAAATATTCGAAACATTATGTTTAGACAACCCAAATAATTATTTTATAATAACTGGTGACCTTAATGCAAAGCACCTTAATTGGCTGAACACTAATAATAATAGTAGAGGAAATAGACTTTATAAATGGTTTGAACAAAATAAAATATTATACAAATGCAAATTACATGTAACTGATTCTCCCACACTACCACGATCAAATTCCTATATAGATTTAATCATTAGTAACATAAGAATAAATATTACCAGCTCAAGTACAAGCAATAAGCCTACAACAATTCCAATTGATAGCGACCATTGTGGTATTCTATTAAAGTTTGAAATTAATAACGATATGCTTCTAAATTCAAAGCAGTCAGGCCATGTTAATTTCCTGTTCAACAAAGTGAATTGGAACAAATTTAGAAAAAAGCTAGATCTTAACTTCACAGATACTTACGAAAATAATTTTAATCAAATTGTAAATAATGCAAATATCCAAATAAAAGAAATAAACTATCATCTCCTTAAATTAAATGAAATAATCTTACAAACTATGAATGATGTTATTCCGAAGTCCCATATGCACAACAATAGTCTTAATAAATATTATTCGTTCAAACTAAAAAGACTTTTAAAAAAAAAAGTAGTTTAATGAACGATATTCATAAAATTTATAAACAAAGCTTAAATTTCTCAACACAAGAAATCAATCTACTCAAAAGTTTACTTAGAAATATAAATACTCTCATTAAAGAACAAATTAAAATTGATATTAATACATACTGGAATAATAGGTTAAAAAATATTTCTCCTAATAACCACAATATGTTTCCCGAAATCAACAAAATTTTCAGAAGTAATAATGGAAATCTCAATATTAAATGCTTACACGTAGACCCTAGTGACCAAGAAATATTAACTCAAAACAACATAGATTTTATTAACCTAAATAAAACAGTCAATAATAAATACATTTTAACTAACTCCGCTGATATACATAATGTCCTCGGCACTTATTTAGAACACACGCAGAAAAAAAATTGTAACCTTTTTAATAATCATCAAGTTAGTATTTCTAACAGAATAAATTCAATTAGAAACCGAAATAAACAAAATCAAATTAACAACATTTCACTATGTAACTTTAATGACCAAAACAAATCAGATAGTCAGCATGAAGAAAATAGTTATTTTACAAATTTGGATAAGCTTAACGAAAAACTTAGATGCTTAAAGCCAAAAACATCTCATGGTTATGATAATATTCCTAATGTGGTCTTAAAAAACTTAAGTAATAAATTAGTCACACAATATGTGATCCTTTTCAATAACTGTCTAAACTATTCCTACTACCCGAAAGCTTGGAAGAAGGCCAAGGTTTTACTATTTAAAAAACCTGGTAAAGACCCAGCTATACCTGGAAATTATAGGCCAATAAGCCTACTCCCAAACATAAGCAAAATTTTCGAAACACTAATCAACGACAAAATAAGCGCACATGCTGCTGAAAATAATACATTAATGGACAACCAGTTTGGATTTAGGCACAAGCATAGTGCAACTCATGCTATCACGAAATTAGTTTCAGATGTTTGCTGGAGTGTTAATAAGAAAAATGCTACCGGAGCATGTCTCATTGACCTTGAGAAAGCATTTAATAGTATATGGTTAGACGGACTTGTTTACAAACTTTACAAATATAAATTCCATAACCAACTTATTAATATAATTCACGATATGGTATCGGACAATAAATTCTACATTTCATCTAATAATACAAAAGCATGTGTTAAAATATACAACATCGAAAATGGTCTACAGCAAGGCACGGTTAATTCACCTATCTTATTTTCATTATATATTAATGAATTATTAGAACTTTTGAATGCATTCAAAGGCGAAAATTTCTCATTAGCCTTTGCTGATGATATAATAATGTACGCTAGTGATAGTAGAATAGAAAACATAAACATAACTGCTCAAAAAATGTTTAACGTTATAATTGATTATTGTAAAGTCTGGCTGCTAAAAATAAATTACAACAAATGTGAAACTATCCTCTTTCGAAATACCTACAAGAACCTTAATTATAATTTGAAAAAACATTGGAGGAAGTTTAACATTAAAAGTCCTACAAATGAGATTTTACCAAACAAAAAATCAGTTAAATACCTAGGAGTTCATCTAAATTATAACTTAAATTATTCCCAACAAATCAAGGAAACATTATCTAAAGGCACTAAGGCCTTTATGGCTTGTAAAAAATTATTTTATAATAGAATACTAAACACCAGAGTGAAAACCATTAGCTACCAAGCTTTTATTAGACCCATACTCACTTATGCAGCACCTATCTGGTACAACATAAGTGCTAGCCTAATGGAAAAAATTAGGAAATTCGAGAGAAAATGTATAAGAGTGTGTATTAATGAAAGTAGGAAACCGGAAACAAATTACGTACATTTTTACTCAAACAAATACATATACAAAAAATCAAAATTAAAAAGAATCGATAATTTTATAATTAAGTTGATTCGCAAACATTTTGATAGAGCAATTAAAACTCCTGAAAATGGTTTAATATCTCGTATATTCTACCATAATGAGGAGTATATTAAAAGAACATTAAAATCAGGGTTTATAGCACCCGAACATTTTATATATCTAGATAAAGAAGGTTTCATCCAAAACCATAGCCATGTCCCAATACTATTTCACTATAGTAGACGGGCTACGTGCACTAAAATAGATTATGAACCAAGTGATATTGACATCGGTAGCTTAAAATTCGATACTCATATTCCTATTAAAGATATGTTTGATTACAGAGATTATTGGTGGTTAAAAAATTAAATAGAACCTAGTAACTTTTACACTTTAGGGTTATTGTAGGTTAAGTTAGTTGTTAAGGCTTAATTTAAGTTTTTATATCACAAACTAAAAGAAAATGTATTGTTTTTTTTATAAATTTTTTTTTTACAATAGTTGAAAATAGAAATTGAAACCTAAATGTTAAAATAATCAAGCATCATAAAACCAAAAATGATATCAAAATTAACAAAAAAAAAACATTATATATTTTTTTATATGTTAATAAGTATTTGAATTTAATCTAGTTTTGTAAACTTTTTACTGGATACTGTAAATAGAAGTAATAATAATAAATAAAAGTTAAAAAAAAAAAAAAATTTTAAGTTTAAAAAAAAAAAAAAAAAAATAAGCAAAAATATAATGTAAATAAATTTTGAAAAAAAATTACTATATAAAATGATTGTATAGTTATACTCTACCCAAAATGTAAGGAAAATTACTAGGTGTCTTATATTAAGACAGATGTAAATAAAAATGAGAAAAAAAAAAAAAAAAAAAATTCATTGCCATGAAAAAATAAAATTGTGGGTTCACTTGACTTGTAGTACTGTAGTCGAGTACAAAACACTGAAGAAGTCTGCAAGTAGTAGACCTGTATGATAAGCATATCAGTAAATTTAAAAGGAAAATATTCAACTATTTTCACTGTTATACCAAAATTTTACTCTAACGCTGGAAAACAAGTTTTTATAAAAAAAAAAAAAAAAAAAAAAAAAAAAAAAAAAAAAAAAATTCTTTCAATGTTTTCTGTATTGTCAAAATTTACTACAAACATATTTAGAGGTGTTTCTTCCTCCACGATAGTTTGTTTACAACTGATTAGTTTGGCCCTTGTTGAATTAATAAACCTAATTTTTAATGATAATGTTTATTTTTTCAATTAATTCATTATAGTTTTGTACCACTTCCGCTATAATAGGTGGTGGTATTTTTTCTTTATTTATTTGATCAGGTTATAATTTTTTTTGTTCTTATTCGAAGTTACCGGTGATGGTGTACTACTCATTTTCCTTTTTTTTATTTTGTTTAACTCTTACCCCATTCAGTATTCTTTGACAACTGTTCTTCATCGGTAGAAAACTTTACTTTTTTTGGTGTAGTTATTTTTATCGATGATGTTCTTTCAGATGTTCCTGGGGTGTTGAGTATGGATGATTTTTTGAGTCTGTTGGTTGACATAGCATTTGTATTAGCAACTAGCGGAGTTATCCGGCGTTGCCCGAGATATTGAAAAATTCTTAGGAACTTTGTTTGTTTTTAATTGGGAACGGAAAATATTATTTGATGTTTCTTTTTTAGTAAGCTAATCATTGGTTGGCTGTTGTACGTAGTTGCGTGAATTGAACTGATGAAATAACAAAATATTGTCTAATATATTCAAGCATTTCTTTTAAATGTTTTAAAATTATGTATTTTTTTTTGCGATAAAGATACATACCGAGGAAATACGAATTGATATCGCTGAAGATAAAAATTGCTTTTTTGGAATTGTAATAAAATTTTTTTTGGCAATATTGCTTATTTTTATGTTGGTATGAAATTGATTTTTTAAAAAACAATTGTATTTCTATAATATTCAAACATTAAATTCTTTATTTTAACTTAGTATAAAATTTAGGCTAAATGTAAGTAGTAACATTTTCATTTTTGGTACTTTAAATTATTTATTTAATCAATTCTTATGAATATGTTCTGAATTCTTATGAAACGTTTTTGATTGTTCAAAAAAAGCAGTACAAAATTTTATTGAAAGCAACAACAAATTTAGTAAGACGATTAAAGTGCAAAAAAAAACTTAAGAGGACAAAATGCAGAAAGACGAAAAAAAACAAAACGACAAAATGATGAACCAATTAAATTAACGGACGATAAAATAATATTTTTTTTAATTGTATCTTAAAATAAAACTTTATTATAAACAATATTTTTATTTTCAGAATTTTTAAAATGATAAAAGGCATATATGTTTATTTTTGAAAGAGTACTTGAAGACAAATTTTTTTTCAGTAACACCTTTGGTTTTTGAAATATTATTGTCAGGAGCTCGGAGTTGTATGACAGCTACCCGAACCAGTTAGAATTTCGAAAAAATGTGAAAGCCATATTTGTTTATTTTTGAGAGAGTACCTGTGTGCAAATTTTCAGCTCTCCAGCACTTTTGGTTTTTGAAATATTCTTGTCAGGTGCTAGGAGTTGTATGGCAGGTACCGGAACCAGTCAGAATTTTGGACAACATCATATCACGGATTCGATTCCAAGTAATAAAAAATCATCCTGTAAAATTTTGTTGAAATTGGTCTACGCGTCTCGTAGGAGTTCTGACACAAACATACATACATACAAACATCATTCTTTATATGTAAGATTATCTCATCAATTTTTTTCTATTGGCTGTTGATTTGTTGATTATCATTTTTAGTTGCACTGCTTCATTAGTGGCTGATTAAACTTGTTCACGCAAGAATTTTACATCATCAAGATTTCTTTCAAGATTATCATCATGTAATTGTTTATTTTGCTGGGTGAGCATCTCATTATATGAGCTCGCTTTATCAGGATCGTTTTTAAGCATTTTGAAAATATTTATTATAATTGGTATAATATAAATATATCATTTGTGTTTTAATTATGTAATTTTAGTATTATATTATTTATAAACTATAGATTATAGATTTTTATTTTTATATTTTTTTTATATATAGGGATTACTTATTCAGTCATACCGGTGAGTTCGATCGAATAAAAATCGAGTACTCGTTCGTAAATTTTCAACCGACGAATTCGATTTAAAAAAAAATCGAATATTTTTTATTCAAAATTTTCTCGTTAAAAGTTTTATAAACGGATAACCATTTTTTTTCTTGTGTTTAAAAGTGTTTTGTTTAGAAACGAGAAAAATATTTACAAAAAATGTAAGTTAAAAATTTTATTTTCTATTTTTTAGCAGTTTTGTTTCGATAAAAGTATATTTCAAAAAATTGTTTTTTTACATTATTATTTTATTTATACTTTTTAGTATTAAATGAAAGCTATAAGTATTATAATTTCAGAAATAGTATATAAGTGTAAACTCTCCTGTCTATAACACAATAGGTTTTTGAAATATTTCTGAGACGTGCTAGGAGTTGTATGGCAGCAACTTTGAACCTGTTTTTAAATTTGATAGCTTTATAAAGTACCGTGTTCGTGTCTTAGGTATTTTGATATGATTACGATTTTTTGTGAAGTAATTATATATATTCTGCCTATTTTTAAGAATTAAATTGGACTTAATGTTGTTATTTAAAATATTTTAAATGTATTTACATTCGGAGTAGATTTCGAAGTAGATTAGTTGATTTATATCAAGTGTATTCGTTATTTTGTATAATTCCTTGGAGCTAGTTCTTGTGTTTTTTTTTTCTCCTATTTCTCCGCGTGGTAGCATAGGGCTTCGATAGTGAACCTCCATTCCTCTCTGTTGAGTACTACTTCCTTAATATCGTCCCAGGTATAATTGTTGATTGTTAATTCTTGATCGATTGTGCGTCTCCATGTGTTGTATGGTCTGCCGGGTCTCCTTTGTCCTTGTGGATTCCACTCTAGAGCTCTTCTTGCTATATCACTTTCTGATTTCCTTAGTGTATGACCTATCCATTTCCATTTTTTCCTATTTTTCTGTCTGTTGATAGGTTCTTCTCCAGTTATCATCCATAAATCCTCGTTGCCAATTCTTGCCGGCCAGAATATTCTGCATATAATTCTCAAGCACTTGTTGATGAATACTTGTAGCTTCTGTTTGATTCTGACCGAAGTAAGCCATGTTTCACTGCCATATATTAATGTTGACTTAACACATGCTCTGAATATTGTTAGCTTTGTTGTTCTCGATATTTGGTTGCTCCGCCATATCTTCATTAGGCTCCAAAATGTTCTACTTGCCTTATTTATACGGCTGTTGACATCTTCTGTTGCACCTCCTCTTGATGTTATGATGCTCCCCAGGTAGTGGAATTCTTCTACGTATTCTATCTGTTGTCCACTCACTGTTATTGGCTCACTATAACTGTTGTTTGTCCTCATTGCCTTGGTTTTCTCGATATTTAGTTCCAGTCCCGATTTCTTTGCTTCTTCCTGTAATCTGTTGACTTTATTCTGTAGGTCCCTTTGATTCCTTGATATGAGGCATACATCATCTGCGTAATCTAAGTCTTCTAAGTTGCCGAAGAGATCCCATTCTATTCCGTTTATTCCAGTGCAAACTTCTCTTAGAATGTCGTCTAGTATTGTGTTGAAGAGAAGTGGAGATAGTGGACATCCTTTGTCTAACTCCTATATGGGTGTAGAATGGATCACTGATCTTACCTCTGTGTTGAACTATTGTCTCTGCATCTTTATGCATCGCTTTGATGATGTTGAAGATTTTTTCAGGAACTCCCTTCTTTGTAAGTGTTCTCCATATTGCGCATCTCTTGACTGTGTCGAATGCTTTCTTAAAATCTATAAATAGTAGATATAGTGGGGCATTCCATGCTCTTTTCGTAGTATTGGTTCTAGTACTTCTTCTAATCTTTTCTTTATAATAATTGCTATTATCTTATGAATAGTATTTAGAACCGTGATTCCTCTTCAGTTGCTGCAATTTGCCAAGTCTCCTTTCTTAGGTATCTTGACAATCATTCCTTTTTTCCATGATGGTGGTATATTCTCTTCTATCCATGCTTTCCTGATGTGGGCTTCAATTGTGTTTGCGAATAAGTCAGGGTCCAGTTTGGCTATTTCTGCTGGAATTCCATCTTCACCTGTTGCTTTATTGTGCTTCAGGATATTGATTGTAGCTTTGATTTCTTCTATATTTGGAGCTTGAGTAGATATTGGCAGTCCCTCAGTTGGGTAGATATTTGCATTGTCTCTGTTTCTTATGTCTGCTTCATTATTTGTACTTTCTGTTCTAGGGTTTAGTTTGAATAAACTCTTTAGTCTCTTCTTCATTATACTGACAATTTGTTTTACGTGGAAATTCGAGCAATGGCCCCAACTGGATATATTATATCTAATTCTTGATAACGTGTGCCCATTGAAAACAAGTTTTGCTGCATGATTAGAAATTCCACTAGATCTTTTTATAGCCATACTTATAGGGATGATTTCTTTTCATATTTTTTACATGTTTGTCCCAATTTAATTTTTCATCAATTATAATACCTAAATATTTAACATTATCAACTCTTTGAATTTTACTTTTCTTAACCTTAAGTGTAATATTATCATATTTTTTTCTGCGTTTTGAAAATTATGTAATTAGTTTTTTTTCGTTTAAACATAATTCATTATAATCCAACCAATTGCATAAAGTTCTTAAATTATTTTGTATAACTTCTAACTGTCGCATTGTTTCAGCTTTTTCAACCAGATTAGTATCATCAGCATAAATGTTATACTTTGATTTAATTTTATTTTTTGGTATGTTCATTATATATAGTAGATACAACAGTGAACCTAGTAAGGAGCCATGTTGTACGCCTGTTTTAATGACTACATCATCGCTAAATATTTCATTAATTTCGACACATTTTTATCAAGTATGAGGATATCAACTTATCTGGAGTGGTTTACCACGTCAAATGCTTTGGTAAAATCAAAAAACCCCGCACCTATAAAGTAGCCATCATCTAATGCATCGTAGATTTGTTCCAAAGCTAATCTATAGCTTAATCTGTACCACGATTTTCCAAGAATCCATATTGATTGATGTCAAAGCCAATTGTGTGTTCAAAGCCAATAAATTCCTTTGTTTTTTGCTTTCTCGAATATTTTTGATAAAGATTTAAAATTGAAATTAGTCTATAATTACCACACTCGTGTTTTGACCCCGATTTGTGAATAGGTAGATTTAGCATTCGATTTTCTGATCAAAAAAAATCTGTAATAAGAAATTTATTTTCACACAAAAGCTAACACCTAACTTGAACTATAATTACTCAACACGAGCCTCTAGTCTTTAATATCTTATAAAGACTATAATAATTTAATTAATATACACTTGTATGTATTAATATTACATAATGTATACATAATGTATGCATTAACAATACACATAATGTATTGTTAATGCTCTGTAGTATAAAGGTAATACAAAAGTACAAAAATAAATTTGTTCACTAAAGAAGTAATATACATATGGAATAAATAAAATGCAAGCAGATTAAAATGATCAGATTGTTTATTTTTATAAATTCGAGAGCCAACGATTGTAACGGCCAAACTGTTTTAACGGAGAGAATTTAAAAAAGAATACAGCAGAAAAATAATACTCGTGTAAAAATGCCCATTGTAAAGTAAAATGTTGCCTTCATAATAGCAAAGTTTCGTTTTATTTTAAATGACCACGAACTTGTTCCAAATGCCAATTCCAAATTCCAAATTTAATTCAAAGTTTCAAAGAATAATTGAAAAACTTTGTTTGTAGATTGAATTAGATTTTCCAAAAATGTTCACGCTATATTTTGTCAGTGGTTTCGAGTTTTAAAAGAAGTATGTGAATTAAGAGACAAAAGTTTTCAAAACATATAATTGAATTAGAAGGTTTAATTAAGTCATATGAATGTGATATCCATATAGTAGTTCTTTCAGAAATCTGGCTAACCAAAGAAGAAAATAAACATTTTAATTTACCAGGTTATACTTCTTACTTCTGTAACAGAAGAACTTCTTATGGCGGCGTAGCTATTTATATAAAAAATTCAATCACCAGTAATTTCATATTTAAAGAAGAATATTTTCTTTCAAATATATTAGTAATTAAATTAATAAAGTACAATATAAATATTATTGCATTCTATAGATCTCATCACACAAATTTAAATAATTTTATCAATAAAGTTGATGAAATTATATCAAAATACAAGCATTTATTTACACTAGGTGACTTTAATTTAAACTTGCTTGATAAAAATAATAAACATGTACAAAACTACTCTAATATTCTAATGAGTAATAGACATTTGATTTATAACAAAATATCACCAGAATACGCTACTAGATTACCTTCAAAAACTGTAATTGATCACTTCATTACAGATATAATTAAATTTCAATATTATTTTCACGTCTTGATACTACACTATCTGACCACCAACAGTTTGTAATTAGTGTTACCCTAACTCCTACTAAAGAGTCAACTCAAAAAACAATTACAGTCTTAAGCTACGACGAGTTATCTAGAAATAATTTCTGGAATAACCTAAACTCATACCAAACTCTAGATAGTTTTGTTATTGAATTAAGTGGTCTAATACGCCAATATACAAAAAATATTCCATCCGAAATATCCGAATGATGAAAATATCAAGACCCTTTATAACAGATATAAGAATAAAGTAAAAACCTTAATCATCGAAGCTAAATCTAAATACTGCTCTGATCTATTATCCAAAGAGCCAGGAAATCCTAAGAATTTATGGAATGTATACAAAAAAATGATTTTTAACAAAGACTTTACAAATACAGACAATCAAATAAAATCCATTAATTTCAATAATAAATCTTTTAACGAACCGCAAAAGATTTCAAATTTGATGAATGAATATTTCACCACAGTTACCGATAATCTAAACTTTCCTTCAAATAATATTAATCAGAAAAGTTTCAGAAATTTCTCGCGAAACACCTTCTCAAATTTTCATTTATCTCCTACAAATTCAGATGAGATCATTCTGCGGATTAACTCCTTAAATTCCTCAGCTGCTACGGGATATGACGGAATTTCAACGCAATTTGTAAAAAAATTTTCAAGCAAACTTGCTCCTATCTTATCTAAATTTATAAACATATCTTTCGAGAAATGTTATTTTCCAGACTGTTTGAAAATGGTTCTCGTTACAACAATCTACAAATCAGGTGATAGCACAGATCCATCTAATTACAGACCAATTTCTGTACTCCCTGTATTCTCTAAAATATTTGAAACTATAACAAAAAATAGGGTAACTAGCTTCCTAAAAAGTAATAATATTCTTCATCCAGAGCAATATGGTTTCGAGCAGTATTCCAATACTACGGCAGCTTGCCTAACACTAACAGATTTCATCATCAAAAGTATGGATGAAGGAAAATACACTGGTTGTGCTTTTATTGATCTAAGAAAGGCCTTTGACTGTGTAGATTCTAAGGTGTTATTAAGTAAGCTTTCCAGCCTTAACTTTAATAGTAGCCAAAAAATGTTTTTCGAATCATACTTAACCAACAGAATGCAATGTGTTCGTAATGGGAGCAATAAGAGCGATTGGATGGAGATATAAAAAGGTTTTCCTCAAGGCTCCATTTTAGGACCTGATTTATTTAAAATTTATATAGACGATTTAGCACGCCTTCCACTACAAATGGCTGATAAATAATAGACTACTAAATGTCGATAAAATCAAAATCTTGCTTTTTGACAATAAAAAATTTATCAATACCACATTCATGTACAATAATACATATATTGAAGTAGTTAAAAGTTACAAATATCTTGGGTTGATACTAGATGAAAAATTAAGGTGGGATGAGCATATTAACTACATTGTCAAAAAAATAACACCATTTGTTTTCTTATTAAAACGATTAAAAAGATTTTTCAATTCTAATATACTATACATCATTTATTCGCCATATATTATTTCAAATGTAATCTACGTTAATCCTATTTGGAACAGAGCTCCACAAACCTATATGAACAAAATTGATCTTCTTATCAAAAAAGCCATTAAAATCATACATAATTACCCTACATTGCACCCCACTCATATGCTCTATTCTGGAAAATATATCAGTTTCAATAAAATATGTAAGCAAGAACTATACATGGTTGCATTCAAGATAATAAATAACAAAATAAAGCATAATTTCATTTTAAATAGGAATATTGACATACACAATCGCAATACACGCAACAAAACTAATTTTTATTTAACATTCTTTAAAACTGAAAAGCAAAGAAATAATTGCGTATATAACTGACTTAAAATCTATAATTAATTACCAAATGAAATCAAAAATATTGAAAATATTTGTATCTTCAAAAATAAAATTAAAGAATTACTTAATCTATCATAAATATTGGGGATTTTAAGAATGTGCATTCATTTCTTTGATCACTGTATTTTATTTATTTTTTAAATTTTTTTTGTTTAATTTTTCTTTTTCTTACTCATTAACTTAACATTATTTTTTATAAGCATAAGAATTTTACAAACATGATATTATGCTGTAAAATTCATAACAATAAGACCAGACAGCGAAAGCTTAGGTTACCAAATTTTTCATATCAATCTGAAATTATATAAATTATATATAAATAAAAAAAAAAAAAATGTGAATTATTCATATTCTATAAGTATAAACATCAATGTATCATTATAAGCTAAATCAGAAATATATGAATTAATAAAGTAAAAAAAAAAAAAAAAATTCATTTCAACAAAAAAAGTCTATAGCTGAAGAACAAGCTAAGAAATGGGGGATTATAACTAGTTTCCAACCAAAACGTCAGAGGATTGTTAAAAGACATTTTGATGAATTATCAATGGACGATGTATTTTAGAAAAAGTAATATCTCCAAGTTTTCTTAACCAGTTTATATATTTGGTTTCGATGATCAAAAACGATCTTAGAGAAGAAATGTCAATAAGAAACTTTTTAGATTTATTGCTTGAAAAGCATAGTTGTCTAGATAAAGCGGATTGACTGCAGTATATACTGGTTTTATACTACTTTTTAAGCTGCCAGTAACAGTTGCTAGTGTTGAGCGTACTTTTAGTAACCTGAAAAAAATAAAAGACTATAAAAGAAACTAAATCGAAACAGGCTTAAAGATCTTGCTTGCTAGCTATTGAGTCAAAAGAAGCTGCAAAAATGGATGTAAGTGATTTAATTCACAATTTTGGTAATGCAAAAGCAATTAAAAAAGTTTTTTAAATTCTCTTATTTTAATCTTTTCAATGAATGCTATTAAAACTAAAAATTTGAGTTTTTAGTCATAAATAAATTAAAAGCCCAATTTTTTTTGGTTGCATTAGGGCCCAAAAATCTTAATTACGCCACTGTTGATTTCATTATAAAGTATATATATTCAAGAATCAAGCGATTCAGAAAACAACAAGAATTATACCAAAAAAAAATATTTTTTTTTTATATAAAATCGTATCTGAAAGAACTACTTCTGTTCAATTGCATATGGTATGTACTAGTAATATATATTATATGTATATGTATGTATATATGTTTATTACAGTATTCATAAATTATTAAATTATATTCTAAATAATTAAAACAGGTTAACCTAAATAAGTATAAATCAAAGGTCTATTCTAATTCTTGTATATTCTAATATATTATATTCTAAAAAAATCTATTATATTGTAATATAACATGAGCTCTTAAAATATTGAAATAAAATATATGAAATTAAACATATTGTATAAATACATTAAGGTAATAAAAATAAAATAATAATAATGATCAGTGTCAATTTTTTAAAAATAGCTCAGTAACTACTTTTAATTAGTAGAATGTATTAATTTAATAATAGAATGTTTCATAAATGATATTTTATGTACTTTTTCACACATGCTAAAAAATATTATTTACTAATCTTATCGTTGCACTGCTCTGACAATTTCAAATATGAAAAATATTTTTTAAGCTTAATTCTAATCAATAAAAATAAGACATTTAAAATTGAATCGATAGAAACAATTTGAATCACAGTTATACTTCAGTATAACAAAACATTCAATTATATGTTACAATTGATAAGATCAAATATTGATAAGGCTCTTTACAAAAAGTAGGATGGTAGGAAAACAAAATGCCAAATTTCTACGCTACTAAATAGCATAAGAAACACTAAGAAAAACTAAATAGCAAAAAAAACTTCACAATTAAGTAAAAGTTAATATTCAAAAATATGTAATAAGGTTATAGCTTCAGGATATTTTAGTTTAGGAAGTCTTTTTATACATGCAAAAACAACAGTATTTGTAAAAAATATTCCACAATTCTACACCAATATCATGTTTTACGTGAGGATCCTTAATATTAAACGTATACATTGACAAATTTTACTCTAATTACATAATTTTCACCTCTCTATTGAGTGAGCTCCTAAATCAGTGAGAACCAGGATTATGCACTGACATTGTCATTTTATTTTAATGATAACCGTATTATAATCTCAAATTGTTTCTAGCAATAATGAAAAAAGAAACTATTTATTTATTTCATAGTAAATATTCTGGATCTTGAACGTTGTAAAAAATAGTTTAAATGCATAATTTACTTTATGCAATAATAAAGTAATATAATTTAAAAAGATATGTTACTGTGAACAAAAAATAATAAGAGAATTGAAATTGTTGCATTAATAATCGCAGAAACGGATAAATTGAATAAATATTTTAAAATAATAAATTTGACTCTATATTTTTTTCACACATATGAATATTATGTATTTCTATATTCAATTATATTTATTTCAAATGTGATATGCTCTTTATTGTGTATTGTATAGCATACACAACCTACACACATATGTGTGTATACGAATAACTGTTAATTCTTTAATAAAACTTTAATAAAACAATTATTGACCTTTCGATTAATAATTTTCTTTAAGAGTTCTAAGCAATAATTATTTTTTATTATATTTGTTGAAATTCGATTAGATTTGCTTTACTTTCGATTAGATTACGCTGCCTTGAAGTTTTACAACTCCACAACATTACCTAATAATATTATTCTTAATCAATGCGAATACCTACATATGTGTATGTATATATTCAGATCAAATATAGTAAAAAAAATATTGTTTAGTGATTCAAATCAAAAATGAAAAAAGTTCAAATTATTGTTTTAACTATTGCAATTGCATAACTTTGCAATTGCATAACTTTTAGAATTTTATTTATATTTTTGCAAAACATATCAGAAAAGAAGAAATGATAATATTAGTTATTTACTTATTTATTTATTAGTTTTTAAATTTAAATATGTAAACCTAAACCATGGGCCTTTTACTTTAGGATATGTGAGCCATAAAATATTAATAAATCATAATTAGTAATTCCTTTAAAATAATATATATATTGTTTCATTTCGGATTCATCATCGGATTTGAAATAGTCTGCACTCAATCAAATTTATATACCCTAGAATCGAATTTAGATTTAGTCAAAATTCAATTTTAAATTTCAGTTAGATAAAAATCAAACAATACTGACATTGAGAACTGGCGAACCAGTCCGATTTTAAAAAATGTTTTTACTCATTTTATAAGTAAGAAACAATTTTATGTACATTATATATGTATAGTTGAAAAAAAATTTAATTTCAAATAAAAAAATATTTAAAAAGTTTTGGTTTTCTTTCAATTAATTAATATAATTAAAATAATTAATTTGTATGTCTTTTCTGAGTATTTTTTCAGTATCTTAATTTTTTTTAGTTTCAAATTTTTTTCAGAATTATATATAAATTTAATTGGATTTATTGATTTGATAAATACAAAAATTTGATTTCCTCTAAATATTATTGTTGGAATCAATAGATAATCAGTATATAATACACATAATATAAGTCAGTTAGTATTACACAATACTAATACGAAAACTGTGAGCTGGCTTAGCTTTGTAAGTAATTTTCTCACTTTTAACAATTAATATTATTTAATATACATTCAAAATTAAACATTTTAAATTAATTGGCTTACATTTGCTGATATATGTACTCACTTTTTTTATATCAAATATCACTCAACGAACACATATATTTAAATCGACCAAATTTATTCTATTAAATTTAATTAAATATAATATTAGCTTACTTGTTCTAATGAATCCTTCATTAACTCTATAAGCTATATCCTTAAATTCTATATCAACTGGTGCTCTGGCAGGAAGTTGAGAAAATAAATCACCAACATCATCATAATTTTGTGGTGTAGTTATGTTAACACTTTCTTGTTGACCAAATTGACTTTTTTTATTAAATGATACAACTGGTATTGTAGTACCGTTATAAACCGTTTTATCCTCTTGATTAACTATAATACCAGCTAAAGCACGGCCTTCTCCTTGGATTAATTCCATATTAAAATTTATTTTCCTTTTTTTGTCACAATATTGTTAGTCGTAATTTAGAAAAATAAAAAACTCGATATTCACACAATGAAGTTTAAAACTGTTTTGAAATTAATTACAATTCGATTTTTAGTTTATTATGAAGTTATTAAAAAAAAAAAAAAACTCTAAGCACAGCAAATGATTACTTGAATGTTTTAAATTAAATTTTTATTAATTTTCTTTTTTTGTTTCTTTTTTATTATTTAGTTTTTAAAAAAATATGAAAAGAAATTAATCTTATCAGTTAAAAAAAATAAAAACAAAAAAAAATAAATATTAATATATAAAAAAAAACAAAGACCGAACGCAGAGAATGTAAATTTTTTAGATTGTAATACCTAACATAGGACTGAAGTGTGTATTTACTCGATTATTGCAATTATGGTTAAATAGGAACTGAAAATTACTTTTATTCTTAAATTTATTTTTAAACAGATTGTAATTTATATATAATATTTCTTTTTTTTCGGAAGAGTACAATTGAAATTCAATAATATGACTTTTTTTTAAATATTTTTGTGTTCTTTCTTTCTTTTCAAAACAAAACTAAAACCACGAGCATTTATACATGATTCATTGCCTTATATATTGTAATTTTTAAAGGCCATTATATTGAACAATTTGATTGAAAATAATATCCAACTAATGTGTAAATCAAAGAGAGATTTTTCTTATTAAAAGATATTATTCCTGTCTAGACTAAATTTAATTTACAATATCAATATGGAATTGCAGTATTTAATCTATGAATATCTAGAACCACCTTAAAAATTTTAAAGTTTTCATACGTATGTTTAATAATTAAAAAAGTTTATAAGCAAAATTATATACTGCATTCAAACTTTCACTTCCACTTCTATGTCAGACAGAAAACTATAAAAAAAATTCTAAATACACTAAACTAACACTAGTTTCTACTCTCTAGCATATTGTTATTGTAATTTTAGGCGAAAATGATACGAAATAATACGAAAATGTAATGTTCGGAAAAAAAATTAATATACTGATTGGACTGACCTGTACAAAGCAGTACAATACAAAGTACAATATACAAGGCAATGATTCATTTCACACAAAAAAAATATTCTATATACTCACGTTTATAATTGGTACCTAGACCTACACAATATAAATTTTTTTTTGAAATCACATTGTACTATAATGTGCTAATTTTTTTTTTTTTTATTATTTTTGTGTTGTTAGTTTCGATTTTCAGTTGAAGGTTTTAATCCTCATTGCAAGCTTTTTTTTCGTAATAATATTAAATTTCAATTTGCGATACGTTTTGCAATATACATACATTTACATTTACATTTACATTTACATTTAAATATATATATATATATATATAAAATATATAGATATGAAAAGTAGTTTGGTATCAATCTCCTTTTGCCCGTTATTTCTTACTAAATATTAGCGAACTTTCATTTTTATATTTTAAATTTTGAAAGTTTACTTCGAATGTCATATTAGTATTCTACTAGCTCCATAACCATTCAAAAATGGCAGAATCAAAATAAAAATTAATTTTCTTTTACATTAGGATTAGACTCTTTGTTACATTAAAATTTAAGAAAAATGCTGATTTACTTTTTATCGTTCTTTTAATAACCTTTACTAAAATTTGTTGGGTAAGTAGATGAAATGTATCTACACTAGGGTAATATTTTTACTGACGTGTAATGTCATAGTCAGACTGTTAATGTAGGTGCTCAGAATTACTTAAGTCATCAAAAAACGTAAAAATACAAAAAAATGAGTTGGAATGTTAGTTTTAGTGGTTGTAGTTAAATTTGGTTTCTTAAATAGTTTGTGATATCTTATCAAATTAATTTCCATTTTTATTAGGTTTTCTGTTAGATGTAAAATAATTAATATTTTTTTCTAATTTGTTCGACAATGCTATAATATTCAATGTTCATGTGAATAGACTAGTGTGCGAGGCGGTATGATTAATATGGATTTAGAGCTTAAAAACAAATTAAATATAGTGTAATGTACGGATTGATCAACAGTAGTTATACATGCATAACGACTTAGTTTTTGTTGCAGAGGAAACATTGAAATAAATTCCTAATATGAAATTTACTTAACCTTCACTACTCTAGTTATTAATAATTCTGTTTCTGTTTTGTGACCAACCAAATACATATATATTTAAAAATTTCTTACTAATTAGTCTAATTTTGATTTCTTTATGTAATTCTTGTGTTATTTGGAAATAAAATGTACCTAACAATAATAAATAGACCTACATAAATTCAAGATAAATAATAACACCTTCTTTCGTAATTGTACTCCAACTCCATTCATTTTACTATCCCTCTCTCCTAACTTCCTTTCCTTGTCAAACGTACCAATCTGTATAATAGGTATATTCACTTAGTGTTTTGACTATGTATAAACAAATATGTTATGTTTCTCCACAACTCGAAATCAGTATAGGAAGTGAACATAGACGGTACTTTAAAGATAAATTTAGTTTCAAAAGTGCTTCTTGTAAATATGGAACTTCATTATGGCAGAATATTATTTAAGATAAATTAAATTCGAATATACCATCAATATAGACTTTATACATTAAAGATGTAGCATTTCGTTAAATAAATAAATATAGTAAAGTAGTGTTTGTATGTTATTCTTATTAGTATACAAAATACTTATATGCTAACTAAAATCACTTGTTTAAATAGTTATTGATATTTTTTTCATATCTATTTTATTAGAAAATTTTCAGTTAGATTAAAAATAATATTTTTTCAATATAACTTTTGATTATTTTAACTTCAATTTCTTTATTGATTACTATACATTATATGTATAATATGTATACTTCCAATAGTTTTTGAATTTTTTTTTTTCAATTTATAATATTGTAGACTTAAACCGTACATTCAAAAAGTGGAAAATTAAACAAAAAAATTAAAATAAAACGAATAAAATTTAATTCTATATTTAATTTAATAAAAATTAAACAAAATAAATAAAAAAAATTATTAAGTCAGCTGCATTTCAAAGAAAAAATACTGACTTGTGAACAAGAATATTGTAGATCTACAAAAAATATTACAAAATATTTTTGAAAGTATGCGTTTCTCAATAATTATTCTCGTAGGTTCGAATTTACTTTTATAGATGGTTTTTTGAACTAACGTCATTGGACTCGACCATAATTTGGTGGAAGAATTTTTTTATAATAGATAATATATTTTTTCTTTGTTCTTTGTTAGGTAACAGGTATAAAACATTTGTTCTCGATTTCGTTAGATTCTTTGAATGGAAAGTTCACAAAGTTTTCCAGAGCCGTAATTTTTTTTTAAATATGAGATTCTTTACTTTGGCTGAGTAATAATATCGAAACGTTCGAGGTTCGATTTCCGATGCTTTCCGATATTTTTTCGACCTGGTCCAGAAACCTTATCTTGTCATCGGTATAAAATAAATGTCAGAGAATAATTGAATATGAGTTGGGCACAAATTAAACAAAATGGAAATGTGTTATTATATTTATTTATTTATTTATTTATCTACTGGGAAATTAACCCTTACAGATATTACTTAGAAACTTCATTACTTAGAAAGTTCATTACTTGGTAACTTAGCTTCTGAAAATAGTAGTAGCTTTTCGCTAATGAGTTAATATACCAGAAATTAAATATATAAATACCTCGAACAACATTAGAACGTACAAATTACATACTTGTAGCAAAAATTGAAGTACCACACGAAAAGGTAATTCTACCTAAGTTACTGCCAAGAACATTAAAAAAAAAACACAAAGGAGTTGATCAAATTAATTGACAATTATCTGACATTGTGGTATGACAGCACCAATAATCATATAATTTATTATTCTATACATGTATACTTTTAAATTCAGTATTAAAAAAATATTTACAGAGATGTTATAACTCAAAATACATTACATCGCGTATCACATTGAGCCTATTTCCACGATGCATCATGACGATGTTTCATACCAGCACTTTACTTTTCCACTTGTCATCACTGCAATGATGTTTTTTATCTATGTGTGTAAAAATTCCATTCATTACTAAGTAAAAATTATTTAAACAAGAATATATACAGCGAATGAACTTACGTAAATTGCTCTACTCGATTAATTTGTTTAAAAAATTACTAGTGTTTACAGCAAAATCATAAACTTAATTTTGACTAAAGTCGAAAAAAAGAAGGCATCATGTACCCATTTCTAACAGTTTTAAAAAAGTTTTGTTTTGATATTAAACAAAATTTATGGCCACCCTAATATACTACATATATAAGTATTTAACTCAAATTCAGTACAATAGCTTTTGAACTTTGAGCTGAGTTTACAAAATAAAAATTTAAAACGTATAAAAAAACAACAAAAAATAAATATGTGATCTTGAAATTTTCTTATCTTGTCAATAATAACAATAAATAAGTTATTTTAGCTTTTCATCATTTATTTATTTTTTAATTAATTTCTTTCGCTTCATATTATTTTGTGCTGCATTTGCGCTGCGTTAACCTATTTAATTTATCAAATATTTAGTAACAGTAACTTTATAGAATTAGAATTTCAAATAATTATCACTTATATAATATGTATGTATACATATGTATGTATGTAATTAAAATACGCATGAAAACATTGAAAACAGTTTAATTTTCGTATATAAAATTCAATAATCAAAACTAAAATATTTTGTTATACAAAGTAAAATATTTACATAAATTTTTAAAAAGTTACTACATTCGATTTTCTTTTTAATTTTACTTTTTTCTACCTTTTTTGTTTATGTTTGCGTCTAAGACTATTTTAATGCAATATCTAATAGTAATCTCAAGTACACAGCACAGACGAAGTGTGTTGAAATGATCCAAAACCAAATATTTGATGGAAGAAGAGCCTCTGCAAGAACAGGATCCCCAAATTCAGAAAGAGTTACTTTCAGTATGCAAGCTGTGTTAAAAATTTCAACTCTCTAAACAACGGGAAGTGTGACAGAAGGGGGAAATTAAAATACGGATTTCGGTTCAAGGAGAGTTTCTGTTTGGACCAGGTCTCCAAGTCTTTAACATGGACCACTATAAACTAAATAAAAGGTTTAAAAAAATTATGAAGAAAAAAAATTAAAAGACAAGTTGTTATTTTACTTCAGTTATTTATACAAATAACGTCACTAGTTTTTAAATAAAACAAATTTGTGTATATATTACAACATATAAATAGGTTTTCCAGTACCGAAGAGTTTCTTTAAAACCGGTATTTCGGTACTGATGTCAATACCGAAACCGGGAATACCGGTATTTTCGGTAGTCAAAAAAGCTTCTTTTATTCAAGTCAGCGATAAGAAAAACATAATTTAAAAAAAAAAAACATTCTTTATTTCATTTTTCGAAAAATTCACTGAAATCATAAATTAAATAAGAAAATTAAGAATAATAAGCTTTTAAAAAGCATAAATTATTTATACTGTCATCCGAAAACATCGATTTTGGTTAATAACAGCCCTGCTGCTAAAAAGGCTCTTTCTGCTTCAACACTGGTAGGTCGTACGGTTTTTACATAACATTTAATTATACTTAGATACTTGCCCTTGCAACCTTCCTCTTCGTAATATTTCACTTCAGCTCGAATATCTTTTAGAAGCTCTTGTTTTGATTTTATTTTTTGGCTGACATTGCTTTGTTTGCATTCCGTTCTTACTTGATTTGCATTCCTTTAATTTTTGTTGAAGAACTTCTTTTAATGACATTTGTTTTCTCTCTTCCTCGACTATAATTTTTGAATTAGTGATCACTAAAACGTCGTCCGCATTTGATTCTCTTAAGTCTGGTGAAAGCGTGCACAATCTTTCCAATAAAAAAATAATTTGGGACAGCAACATTGTTTTTGAAGTTAAATTAAATATGTCATAATCTTCTCGTTCATTGTTAATATTTTTAGGATCCTGCAGGAAACTGAAAAGATCTGCATATTTGAAACGGTGTTCTATAATTCTACGTGTTTCGTATTAGATTTTAAGATCATTATTGAACGAATTTAGTTGCTTAGTAAGTTCATCAAACGCAAACTCCAATGCAATGTCGGCTTTATACAAATCAGCATCTGGAAAGCATAAACTTTCTACACGAAACTTGCTTCTCAAAACTCAATCCGTTGTTGTTTGTTATTTTAGAGAATTATTCGTACGAATTCAATACTACATGTAACCAAACTGTATAATTGAGGAAATCAAGTAGCTATTAGATCACTAATTTTGTTTCCCACAATAAACCCTTTAATTATAAAATGAGTTTAACAATTTCTCATTTGATGAATCAATAATTTCATTTTATAAGAGACACTTGAATCAAAGTCAGGAAATACATAGTATTTAATCAGTAATTAAAATCAATTCAAAAATTCTTATAAATAATAGATATTAATTAATTTCACAAATTATTATTCATTGCTTTGAAGTATACTTCCAATTTATTTTTGAAATTTAGACTTTAGACCAAAAAGTTCGTACAATAGTGTAATTCAAAACGCTAACTAATATTGACTTGTATTTTCAATGATGACTAACATAAATGTATACATTCATTTAAACTATAATTATCTAAATTACAACTGAAACGACAAAATCTTACTTATCAACAGAATATAATTATCCAATATGTATGTATTTATAAGAAAAATTACAGGCACCAGTTGAAAATTATCAATTCCAAAGTACTTTATATTATAATGTATTATTGTAATTTATTTTATAACGCATTGTGCATTCTTTGTTCTCTTCTTTAAGGATGTTGACTAAACAACATATTTCAGTTATGTCCAATTTTTGCGATACAAATACATATATGTATGTACGATCTGTTTGTTCAACATTTCATTTCATTTTAAATATTAACAGTAACATTAGTATGCCAGCTGCTGTTAAGCAATAAGTTTTACAATTATTTTGACCTTTGAAAATTGATTAGAAATTCGATTAGATTTATTAGTATTCCAAGTATTTTTAAAAAAAAAATACCATTTATAAGAAGAAGCCGACCACGCGCAGTGGTTATATCTTCTAAATACTAATCAGAAGGTTAACGGGCTAATCGAATCTTGGTTTTTTAAATTTGTTTCTTAAATTAATTGGAAAATTTGAAGCACAACTTTGTCAACAAACGAATTTTCATTTAACACGAATCAACATGTAAAAAGTCGTTATTAACGATACTTTCGATTCTTTTTTTTTGTTTTTTATTAACTTTTTTATTTTTTAATTTTTTTATTTTGTTTACAATTTAGAATGCCTAAACCTATGAAAAATTTTATAAAACTGGTTTTGATTACTTTCTATGTAATTAACGTAAAGATCGGTTTGCTCTTTGATTGTTAATTTTTCATCTTAAGTTTAGTTTTTAACAGAGGCTACGGATTATTAATTGTGGAAAGCTAACAGAAAACTTAAACCGCCACAGCAGTTCAATCCACCAATACGAACTAATAACCAACACTGGGCCCTTAGTAATGAAGAAAAGGCAAAAGCTTTCGCAGAGCACCTTAAGGAAGTATTTAAACCATTTCCATCAGAAAGCACAAACGTGGATTCAGAAATATATAATTTCCTCACGACTCCACTTCAAATGGATTTACCAATCAAGAATTTTACTATCGGCAAAATAACCTCAATGATTAAAAATAATATCAAAACAAAAAAAAAACCCAGGTTATGATCTAATTAGTGGTAAAATATTAAGAGAATTTCCGGAAGAAGCTTATAAAATATTGATGTATATTATGAATGCTGTTCTAAGATGTGGCTACTTCCCATCCCTGAAAAATTGCTGAAATAATACTTATACCAAAACCAGCCCAGCCAAGTGAAAAAATTACATCTACTACCGTGCTTATCAAAACTATTTGAAAGACTACTTGGAAAGATTAAAACGGATTTTGGAAAAAAGCAAAATTGTTCCAGAGCATCAATTCGGGTTTAGAAACGAACATGCAACTATCGAGCAAATACATAGAACAGCAGATGTAATCAAGATAAGCCTAGATCAAAGCAAGTACTGTTCAGCGATATTTCTAGCTATTATTCAAGCATTTGATAAAGTCTGGCATGAAGGATTGCTGTACAAACTTAAAAAAATGTTACCACAGAACTATTATTTATTGCTGCGGTCATATCTTATCGAAAGACACTTTTTGGTGAAGCATCAATGTGCCTATACACCAACTAATGAAATTATGTCATGTTTACCACAGGGCAGCGTCTTAGGTCCTGTCTTATATCTCATTTACACTGCAGACTTACCAACAACTAATGTATCAGCCACTGCCACTTTCGCTGATGACACGGCCATACTGGCCTCACATAGTAACCAAGTGCTTGCTTCAGAGATTCTGCAACACAGCATAAACAAAGTTCAGCAATGGCTAAAAAAGTGGAGAATTCGGGTGAATGGAGCAAAATCAACACATATAACATTTCCACTAAAGAGAAAAACTTGTCAAGTGGTTGTTTCATAACAAAAGAAAGCAACTGGGCTTGAAGCTAAGCAAATTATATTCGATGATCCAAACAGACTGGTCAGCAGTTTGTTCGCTGCAAGTGATGTAAGTCGCCTTAAGCGTCCTAGAATCCTGCAGTTACCCAATAGACAATAGGAACAATTAAATGGGGGCCGAGAAATACAATGGAGTATAATGTTGCCATCATGGGTGGTTGACCACAGGGTTATCTCACCCGCTAGTCAGTGCAATTTACCTGCATAAAAAATGTGATACAAACTACTAATTGGCTCCTCCCGAGACAGTTTGTAATTTTTCATTGGGAAATAAAAAAAAAAAAAAATTTTAGTTTAAAAAGGTATTAATTGTTATTTATACAATTCATGTATTGTGTTATTGCAATTTTTGGTGAAAATTGTTGAAAAAACCTAATTAATTATTATGTTTGAATATAAAACTTAACCTATCTTAATTTAACTTAATCTACAAAGGCAATTTACTAGGCTTTGTCTTTTGGCAAAAAGAGATTCTAGTTGTTGTTTAGCCATCAAAACTCTCGTTTTGTAAATGTATCTTTAAAAGGAATGCAAATGTCGTATTTAATTGCGTCTCTGTTAATATTGCCTGGAGTACGTTCTATTTTATTCATTCGTACGTTCGTTTTTGTTCGTAGCCCGTCTATCATAATGAAATAATATAGGGACGAGATTTTGACTTTGAATATACCCTTTGCTATCTAGACAAATAAAATTTTCGGGTGCTATAAAACCCGTTTTTAATGTGCCTTCTATGTATTCCTCGTTATGGTGAAATACATGTGCTATTGAACCGTTTTCTGAGGTTTGTTGAGCTCTATTGAAATGATTCCTAATCAATTTTATAATAAAATTGTCGATCCTATTTATTTTAGATTCATTATAGATATATATATCCAGTTTCAGGCTTACGGGATTTGTTTATGCAAACCCTAATGCATTTTCTTTCCAACTTGCGTAATTGTTCCATTAGGCTGCCACTGATATTAGATCTACGTTAGAGTAGATCTTATTAGTGTTTGATAGGCTATCACTTTAGTTCTTGTGTTTTATTGTAAAATAGTTTTTTGGAGGCCATGAATGCTTTGTTACCTTTTAAGACGGCGTTTTTAACTTGATCTGCAAATTTCAGGTTTTGATTAAGAAGCACCTTACAGCTTTTTTATTTTTTATTTTTGTGTTATTTGCTGTTTTTATTGTAAAGCTGTTGCTGTTTTTATTGTAAAGCTTTTTGTTTATGTTGTCAACCAGCTGTTAATTTCACATATTTATTATTTATATAAACAATTTTTTTTTTGTATTATCTTTGAGT
This sequence comes from Argyra leucocephala, assembly GCA_963942445.1. Taxonomy (NCBI): domain Eukaryota; kingdom Metazoa; phylum Arthropoda; class Insecta; order Diptera; family Dolichopodidae; genus Argyra; species Argyra leucocephala. The sequence goes on along the minus strand of OZ012680.1, from coordinate 78,414,104 downwards.
AGTACTTAAGCTATTATAATTGGTCATACGATAAATAAATAAAATAAAAAAAATATGGAGGATTTAAAAAAAAATAATAATATCACAGAAACAAATTTAAAATCTTTGAGTCTTTAAATAAAAGAGTCTTTATTAAAAAAAAAAACATTATTACAATTAATAATAGCAAATCATATAGTGTTAATCAATAGACTTGTTTTAGACTTTACACAAGATAAGACGACTTGGAAAAAGGTGAATGTCTGTTTCTAAAATTAAATTATTTAAATTTTATTGAGTAAACTAAATTTTTAGACTAGAAAAAGTTTTTTTATTGAAAAAGATCTATTCTTGATATTTTTTTAACTTCTTTTTGATTTCTTTTTCTTTTTGTTTTTTTTGACAAATGACAAAGGGGCTTATGATTGAAAACGAAAACGTTCAATCGTTTTCCGAATATCACTGACGTTTGTCATTTGGTATGACAGAAAACGAAAACGGAAAACGTTAATTTCGAAAATAATTTTTCATATGATTGAAAACGATCGGAAAACGTTTGTAGTGCAAAAATCAAACGTTCAGTTGTGTTGAACGTTTGTATGGAAAAAGTTTATAAACATAAACAAAATGCAAGTAGTTTTTTTATATAACTAATTTAGATGTTTATATTTGTATTTTTGTAAATAAAATATTAGAATATAAACTTAAAAATTATTTTATTTATATTTATTTGTAAAATAAAACATTTAATTTGTAAATACAAATAAATACATATAAAATACAAAAAAAAGTGAAATTTTAACCTGTAATGCATTTAAAAAAAATTCTTTTCTATATAAAGGAAGAATTGTTTGTTTCTTTCTTTTAGTTTTTAAATTTTTTTTCATTATTTTTCTATATTTAACTATTTTTTTCAATTTATAATTTATGACACTACACTCTACTCTACACTATTCTTTTTTGTTTTGTTGTTTTATTAAAATTTATGTAATTGTTTGTAAAATTTTAATTTTAGTTAATTGTTTATTAAATTTTAATTCAATTTTTAATTATAATTTTGTTTTATAAACTGTTTGTATAAACTGCGAAAAATATAAATAAAATAAAAAAATAAATAAGAAATTAAATCAAAATAAACAGAAACACAACAACAAAAAATTTAAACATATGTTTTTGACAACTGTCAGTTAAGTTTCGAAAATTTTCGAAAATGTTTTTATTCACATGTCTTCAATCATATCAAAATGTGAAGAAGGTGATAGTGATGATCGTTTCGTTTCGTTTTCCGTTTCGTTTTCAATCATAAGCCCCAAAATGAATTTATGACAAAAAAATCAAGGGTCATGCAAAAAAAATTTTAAAATCGACAAAACAATCGAAATTTCATGAATGGGTTACATGTTTTTGAAGATGATTATGATATAAACACCTAGTTAGTTGTTTATGATTTTCAGCAAATTTGTAGGTATGAGAAAACAACTACGTAATCAACCAGTTTATCATAAACACCATGTTTATTCATAAACATGAGCTTGAAACGTACTATCATAAGTACTTAATACAAAATGATGGCTTAAGGTGTAGAAGTGAGAGTTTTTTAGTTTGTGTATTGGTGCAGTTATTTTTTTAATACAGCCTTTGAATGAGAGAAGTCAATTACGTATTTATTTCCCATCCTTGTATTTCATATCCTTGTATTTATTTCCCATTATTAACATTCTATTAATGGGTTCAAATCTACCATAATTAGTTCTATGATGAACCAGGGTGAAAAGATTAACGGATCTAAGTCGAGAATTATTGTTAATGAAAATTTTATTAAAAATAGGTGGAGAAATAATGCTAACTTTAACAATTTTAACAACAAAGGTTACATCAGCCCTTCTTTTCTGCAGGGTGGCCAGATGAATTAAATTTAGACGATGTTCGTAAGGGGGCAATCGAATCGGATCTTCCCAAGGAAGATTACGTAGTGCAAATCTTAAAAACTTCTTTTGAATGATTTCGATTCTTCGTTTATGAACATCATAGAATGGAGACGATATCTGGCTGACATACTCCAAGTTAGGTCGAATCAATGTTGTCTACAGAGCTTTTAAAATATAGGGATCAGAGAATTCTTTAGACAAACGCTTTATAAGCCCTAGCAAGGAATTTGATTTCTTTATAATGCAGTTGAAGTGTAATTAGTTAACTTATCGTCGAAGTACACTCCTAAATCTTTAATGTAACTAACTCCTAACAATAATTCAGCATTAAGTAAATAATTGTAAAAGATTGGTTGGGAACGACGTGTACATTAAATCACACATTTTAACATTAAGTAGTAAATTGTTATTGTTGAACCAAAGAAAAAGATAGAATTTTTTTTTTAACATTATCATTATTATTATTATAATTATTATTATTATTATTATTATTATTATTATTTCTGTTTTTGTTAAATTAACAACAAATTTAACTCTGCGACACTAGTTACTGCTGATGCTGTCGGCGTGTGATAGATCTCGGTAGACTTATGAGCGAAATTAGATACGTATCGCTGTTTTGTTATGTAGCACAGTAGTACTGTTTTTTTGTTATTTTTGTTACATATGGAAGTAGATAGTAACTCGCCAAATAGTCGGGCCTACGCAAAACGATTTTGGGAGTCAAGTAGCTATTTGTAGAATAGATGTAGAACAGAAATAACCTAGTCCAGCATCTTGAGGCAGCTTGACATGCTGGAAGCTGCTTCAAGACAGCACCTCTAGGGACTATGTAGCTCTGTTTAGAATAGTTTTTGTTTGTAAATGGGAAATAACCTAGCCATAATAGAAAAGGATTAGAAAATTAATATTGTTTTTAGTAATAATATTAGAAGAGGGACAGTAGAATTTATTGTTCAGTCTGCCGCTGTCGATAGATATATGCAGAGAAGAGCGAACGGGATAATTCACACGGAAACACCGAAGCCAGCACTTTTTCGCCAGTTTGAAGAAATGCTAACGCGGTTCCAAACTGGGATATACATCGTGGGTCAAGGGAACAGATGGTGGGGGTTTTAAGCCGGTCGGTTGGTTCCTTTTTTTTGCAGTGCGTCTTAGTGTAATGCAAACAGAAACCGACCAACCCGGCACTCGGTAGTCTGTTAAGCAGATTTTCCCCGCGACACCATCTATAACAGTAAAAAAGCAAAAAAAAAAAAAAAAAAAAAAATTATTATTATTATTATTATTATTATTATTATTATTATTATTATTATTATTATTATTATAATTATTATTAATTATTATTATTATTATTATTATTATTATTATTATTATTATTATTATTATTATTATTATTATTATTATTATTATTATTATTATTATTATTATTATTATTATTATTATTATTATTATTATTATTATTATTATTATTATTATTATTATTATTATTCCCCCACATGGTAGTGACCTTGACGTGGTGTGGGGGCCTAGGTTGCAGTGATTCATCAGGCTGTGCTGGCGGGAGTATGTTCTCCTGGTAGGGTCACCCAATCCAGATTGGCTGATGATGAGCAGCTTACAAACTACTACCGACCCTCTAATCCAGTGGTGTCATGCGACCCGTGCCCAGTGGACTAGTTGGTAGCAAGGGGGTAAAACACTTAGCTACCGATAACGGAGCCTCCCTGATACCAGGTCACCTCAGGGAGTATTATTGACCTTACCACAGTAACGGGCCTCTGCTGTGGCGGACCTTACATTGCCGCGATACTCGTGGGAACAAAATGGAGATAAACAAAAACAAAAACATTAAGAAAGTAGTAGATAGAAGAGTGGAAGAAAGAACAGAGATGGGCATGGCCTCATTCATGAGGAGTGGGAAGACGCCTAGATCTCCCCCGGCATCCCTGGGGTTGCACGGTCCTGTACAGGCACAGGAGAAACTAGGAACACCGGTGAATACAGAGGAGATCCAAACCACCGATCTCATGCTGGAAACGCCAATGAGCAACTTGCATAAACAAGTAGAGGAAAAAGCAAGCAGCCACAAAAAAGACCCTGAAAGAGAGGAAGAAACACAGCTCCTACTGATTCAGGAGCTTACAAAAACGATGATGGCGGCAGTCGCAAAACAAAAAAACGTTAGCATGGAGGTTAAGAACGGACTGCTAAAGCTCCAAGAGGCGGTAGAAGTGATAATTCACTGCAAGAGTGAAAAGAATAAAAAGCTCACCCTTGAAGCTAGAAAGCAGGCCCAAAGCCCCAGACAAATACCGCTAACTGACAAGAAGAGAGGAAGGGAGATAGAGGGGTCTCCTATTAGCTGTACAGAAACCCCACCACCCAGAAAAAGGAAAACTGTTGAAAACCGAGGCGAAGGCGAATGGATAGTCGTCCAAAACAACAAAAATAAAGCCTTTAACCGACCGCCAGGTGAAGGAGATACTTCTAGACAGCGACGCCTCCCAAGGGAAAAAGGGGCAACGGACAGCCAAAGTGCTGGGAAAAAAGAAAACGGCGAAGGAAAGAGAAGGAGAAGAAGAAGGAGTAGGCAGTTTAAAAGGCCGCGACCAGAGGCCATTATAATTAAGCCCGCCGAAGGCAAAACATATGCTGAGATTCTGAGGGAAATACGGGAGCGAGTAAACCCAGACGTCTCCAAAGCCGACATAAAGGGAATCCGGAAGACACAAAACGGAGCGGTTCTGCTGGAATTAAACAATAAGGCAGAAGGAAAGGAGGAAATCAAGGAGGAACTCCGAAAGAGTTTGGGGAAAATGGCAGACGTTAAAGAACTAACGGCCAAAACAACATTGGAGATACGGGACTTGGATAGTCTCACTACAAGCGAAGAGGTGCAAGCAGCACTTAATAGAGACTTGGGAAAGGAAGTCCAATGTAGTTTCAGCCTAACTAAACCGAACAAGAGAGAGCAAATGCTGGCCATTATAGAAATGGAGGAAAAAGACGCCAGGGAACTCCTGAAGACAGCCAAGATCAGAATAGGGCTAATCAGATGTAGAATACGGGAAAGAACACCAGTAGTGCGCTGTTATAGGTGCATGAACTTTGGACACTTCAGAAGAGACTGCAAAGCGCCTAACCGAGAGGATACGTGCTATAAATGTGGACAGAAAGGTCACAAGATTAAAAGCTGCACGCAAGCTGCGAAATGCATCCTGTGTACGGAAATTAAGGCAAAGGCAACGAGCCATGTCTCAGGTACGAAAGACTGCAGTGCATTTCGGAAAGCTCTTGCGGAAGTTAGAAAAAATAGAAAAAATAGAAGATGATAAAAGTCCTTCAAGGAAATATGCATAGAAGTCGAGTAGCAGATGATCTCTTAACACAGATCACGCTTGAAAAAGAAATTGATGTTCTAATAATCAGCGAGCAGTACGTCCACCGGAGTAGAAACAACTGGTTCTCAGATGTCACCGACACGGCGGCAATCTGGATCCCAAACCCTGGGAAAATACACGCATTGGAACACGGGGCCGGAAATGGCTTCGTCTGGGTTAAGAGTAGCCAGTTCACCATCATAAGCTGCTACTTAACACCAAACCAAACGGCGCAGGAATATCAGGAGATGATCGAGAATCTAGAGGACGCAGTATCGGAACAAGAGGGGCAGAAAATTATTGGTGGCGATTTTAATGCAAAAGCAGTGGAATGGGGAATGCCCACAACGAACAGCAGAGGATCGCAGATTTTAGACATGGCAGCCAGACAAGGGCTGATAATCATAAACTCCGGAAGCACAACAACGTTTCGGCGACCAGGGTACGTAGAAACAATACCGGACATCTCCCTGGCTACACAGAATATAGCGGGATTTATTACTGATTGGGTAGTTATGGAGGACTACACAGGGAGCGATCATCAGTACATTACATTCAATATAAATATTAAAGAAGAATTGATATCCGAGAGCACAACGGAAAGTTCTAGATATAACGTGAATAAACTCGATACTAGAAGATTGAGTGAATCACTTAGATATAGCCTAGGTGACACAATGCAGGCAGGTGTAGGGCTAGAAGGTAGGATAAAAGCTGAGGCAGTGGTAGAGCAGACAATGAGTGCACTCATACTAGCCTGCGAGGAATCAATGCCACGAAAGAGGAAATTTACAAAAAGAAAACCGGTATACTGGTGGAATGAAGAAATAGCGGAGCTACGAAGAAGGTGTCAGCATCTTCGAAGAATCGCACAGCGATCACGGAACAGAGTGGATGCAACGGAAAAAATGGCAGCATATAAAATAAGCCGTAAAGCACTCAGGACAACCATAAAATTGAGCAAAAAGGTTGAATGGAAAAAGCTTTGCGAAGATGTAAACAGTGACCCATGGGGGCTTGGATACAAGATAGTCATGAAGAAGTTGAAAATAGCTACAGCAACAAATTCAATCGAAGAGAGCTCGATGGAAAATATAGTAGATATTTTATTCCCAGCGCACCCGATAAGGAACTGGAGTGATGTGATGGTTTCACCAGAGGAAGTACCACCTTTCACGCAGGAAGAACTTGTGGAAGCAACAAAAGCTATGAAGAATAAGAAAGCTCCAGGCCCTGACGGGATTCCAACGGAAGTCATTAAAGCCGTGGTGGAAACTTGCCCGCAAATGATGCTGAATATGTACAACACATGTCTAAAAGAAGGCGTTTTCAGCAAAAGATGGAAGGTAGCTCGACTTGTCTTAATCGACAAAGGGAAAGGCGGCAGAGTCTCACCGTCCTCGTTCAGACCACTGTGTATGCTGGACACGGCTGGAAAGCTCCTCGAAAGGCTATTGAAACCCAGAATAGAAGAGGCGATACGAACGACCGGTGGTCTGTCAGATATGCAATTCGGATTCAGACAAGGAAGATCAACAATAGATGCAATACGAATAGTAATGGAAAAGGTAGAAGCGGCGGAAGCAACGAACCATTTCTCAAGAAGAATAGTTGTCTTTGTTACCTTGGACGTGAAAAACGCCTTCAACTCGGCAAGATGGGAAGACATGATTGATGCCCTGGAAAAAAAGTTCAGCATTCCAGCATATCTGCTCAGGATGGTAAAAGACTACCTGAGAGAACGCAGCCTTCAGTATGAAACCAAGATCGGCAGTATAACCAAAAGCGTAACATCCGGCGCAGCACAAGGATCGATCCTAGGACCGGACCTGTGGAATATATTATATAATAGCTTGCTGGAGGCAGAAATGCCAGATGATATAACTCTAGTAGGCTTTGCAGACGACCTAGGTGCAATAATATCAGCTCGGACTATGTAAGATGCGCAAATCAGGTTGAATCAAGTCATGAGAAGAGTGAGTAGCTGGATGAACAGACACGGCTTAGAGCTTGCGGAAGCAAAAACCGAAATTGTGCTACTCACAAAAAAGAGGATGAGAACCATTGTGCCAATGGAAGTGGGGCCTGTGGTTATTCAAACTAAGGAAGCTTCCAGGTATCTTGGTGTCATGTTGGATACCAAACTAAATTTTTGGAGGCATATCAAAAAAGCAACAGACAAGGCGGCCGTGATAACGAAGAATTTGAGCAGATTAATGGCGAACATCGGTGGACCTTCACCGTGCAAAAGGAGGCTGTTAATGTCCACGACACATTCGGTGCTCCTGTACGGTGCGGAGATTTGGGCAGATGCCCTAAATAGAGAGTATTGCCGGAAGCCCATGGAAGCGGTACAACGAAGAGGGGCTCTGCGGGTAGCGTGCTCCTACCGGACGGTCTCATACCCAGCGGTAAATGTTATTGCAGGCGTGATACCGATAACATTGTTAGCCCGAGAGAGGAAGCAGATATATAATAGGGCTGCGGGAAGGGACAGAAAAGAAGAGTCAGGAGACGCGAGGAGACAAAGCCTGGAAAAATGGCAAGAACAATGGAATGGGGAACACAGAGGGCGCTGGACCGCAAGATTGATACCACAACTAGCGGTTTGGGTTAACCGGAGGCACGGCGAAGTGAACTTCTATACCACGCAAATGCTCTCGGGGCACGGATACTTTCGAGCTTATTTATTCAGAGTGAATAAAGTAAACAGCCCGCGATGTCGCCACTGCGACACAGCGGAAGATACGGTCGAGCACACTTTTTTCGAGTGCGATGTCGCAGCGGAGGAAAGAAGCGCTCTAACTCGAATGGTAGGGGATGTTACGCCGGATAATATAACCACCATAATGATAGACACGGAAGAAAATTGGAACGCCGTGTCAGTCTACGTCGAGACGGTATTACGAAAGAAGAAGAGACTGGGGTACTTAGAAGATTCGGAATAGACCTCAGTGTAGTCGGGTTTCTGCTTTTGAGTCTGGCGTGGTCTGCTTGGGGCCGGTGGCATACAGGCTTACTGGTGCCGCAGTTCTGTTTTTGTTAAATTAACAACAAATTTAACTCGGCGACACTAGTTACTGCTGATGCTGTCGGCGTGTGGTAGATCTCGGTAGACTTATGAGCGAAATTGGATAAAACGTATCGCTGTTTTGTTATGTAGCACAGTAGTACTGTTTTTTTCTTGTTATTTTTATTAAATATGGAAGTAGATTTAACTAAGTAGATTTTAATAAGTCGCCAAATAGTCGGGCCTACGCAAAACGATTTTGGGAGTCAAGTAGCTATTTGTAGAATAGATGTAGAACAGAAATAACCTAGTCCAGCATCTTGAGGCAGCTTGACATGTTGGAAGCTACTTCAAGACAGCACCTCTAGGGATTATGTAGCTCTGTATAGAATAGTTCTTAGTTTTCTAGTTATTTGTAGAATAGATGTAAACAGAAATAACCTAGTCCAGCGTCTTGAGGCAGCTTGACATGTTGGAAGCTACTTCAAGACAGCACATCTAGGGATTGTATAGCTCTGTTTAGAATAGTTTTTGTTTGTAAATGGGAAATAACCTAGCTATAATAGAAAAGGATTAGAAAATTAATATTGTTTTTAGTAATAATATTAGAAGAAGGACAGAAGAATTTATTTTTCAGTCTGCCGCTGTCGATAGACATATGCAGAGAAGAGCGAACGGGATAATTCACACAGAAACACCGAAGCCACTTTTTCGTCAGTTTGAAGAAATGCTAACGCGGTTCCAAACTGGGATAAACATCGTGGGTCAAGGGAACAGATGGTGGGGGTTTTTAGCCGGTCGGTTGGTTCCTTTTTTGCAGTGCGTCTTAGTGTAATGCAAAAAGAAACCGACCAACCCGGCACTCGGTAGTCTGTTAAGCAGATTTTCCCCGCGACACCATCTATAACCGTAAAAAAGCAAAAAAAAAAAAAAAAAAATTATTATTATTATTATTATTATTATTATTATTATTATTATTATTATTATTATTATTATTATTATTATTATTATTATTATTATTATTATTATTATTATTATTATTATTATTATTATTATTATTATTATTATTATTATTATTATTATTATTATTATTATTATTATTATTATTATTATTATTATTATTATTATTATTATTATTATTATTATTATTATTATTATTATTATTATTATTATTATTATTATTATTATTATTATTATTATTATTATTATTATTATTATTATTATTATTATTATTATTATTATTATTATTATTATTATTATTATTATTATTATTATTATTATTATTATTATTATTATTATTATTATTATTATTATTATTATTATTATTATTATTATTATTATTATTATTATTATTATTATTATTATTATTATTATTATTATTATTATTATTATTATTATTATTATTATTATTATTATTATTATTATTATTATTATTATTATTATTATTATTATTATTATTATTATTATTATTATTATTATTATTATTATTATTATTATTATTATTATTATTATTATTATTATTATTATTATTATTATTATTATTATTATTATTATTATTATTATTATTATTATTATTATTATTATTATTATTATTATTATTATTATTATTATTATTATTATTATTATTATTATTATTATTATTATTATTATTATTATTATTATTATTATTATTATTATTATTATTATTATTATTATTATTATTATTATTATTATTATTATTATTATTATTATTATTATTATTATTATTATTATTATTATTATTATTATTATTATTATTATTATTATTATTATTATTATTATTATTATTATTATTATTATTATTATTATTATTATTATTATTATTATTATTATTATTATTATTATTATTATTATTATTATTATTATTATTATTATTATTATTATTATTATTATTATTATTATTATTATTATTATTATTATTATTATTATTATTATTATTATTATTATTATTATTATTATTATTATTATTATTATTATTATTATTATTATTATTATTATTATTATTATTATTATTATTATTATTATTATTATTATTATTATTATTATTATTATTATTATTATTATTATTATTATTATTATTATTATTATTATTATTATTATTATTATTATTATTATTATTATTATTATTATTATTATTATTATTATTATTATTATTATTATTATTATTATTATTATTATTATTATTATTATTATTATTATTATTATTATTATTATTATTATTATTATTATTATTATTATTATTATTATTATTATTATTATTATTATTATTATTATTATTATTATTATTATTATTATTATTATTATTATTATTATTATTATTATTATTATTATTATTATTATTATTATTATTATTATTATTATTATTATTATTATTATTATTATTATTATTATTATTATTATTATTATTATTATTATTATTATTATTATTATTATTATTATTATTATTATTATTATTATTATTATTATTATTATTATTATTATTATTATTATTATTATTATTATTATTATTATTATTATTATTATTATTATTATTATTATTATTATTATTATTATTATTATTATTATTATTATTATTATTATTATTATTATTATTATTATTATTATTATTATTATTATTATTATTATTATTATTATTATTATTATTATTATTATTATTATTATTATTATTATTATTATTATTATTATTATTATTATTATTATTATTATTATTATTATTATTATTATTATTATTATTATTATTATTATTATTATTATTATTATTATTATTATTATTATTATTATTATTATTATTATTATTATTATTATTATTATTATTATTATTATTATTATTATTATTATTATTATTATTATTATTATTATTATTATTATTATTATTATTATTATTATTATTATTATTATTATTATTATTATTATTATTATTATTATTATTATTATTATTATTATTATTATTATTATTATTATTATTATTATTATTATTATTATTATTATTATTATTATTATTATTATTATTATTATTATTATTATTATTATTATTATTATTATTATTATTATTATTATTATTATTATTATTATTATTATTATTATTATTATTATTATTATTATTATTATTATTATTATTATTATTATTATTATTATTATTATTATTATTATTATTATTATTATTATTATTATTATTATTATTATTATTATTATTATTATTATTATTATTATTATTATTATTATTATTATTATTATTATTATTATTATTATTATTATTATTATTATTATTATTATTATTATTATTATTATTATTATTATTATTATTATTATTATTATTATTATTATTATTATTATTATTATTATTATTATTATTATTATTATTATTATTATTATTATTATTATTATTATTATTATTATTATTATTATTATTATTATTATTATTATTATTATTATTATTATTATTATTATTATTATTATTATTATTATTATTATTATTATTATTATTATTATTATTATTATTATTATTATTATTATTATTATTATTATTATTATTATTATTATTATTATTATTATTATTATTATTATTATTATTATTATTATTATTATTATTATTATTATTATTATTATTATTATTATTATTATTATTATTATTATTATTATTATTATTATTATTATTATTATTATTATTATTATTATTATTATTATTATTATTATTATTATTATTATTATTATTATTATTATTATTATTATTATTATTATTATTATTATTATTATTATTATTATTATTATTATTATTATTATTATTATTATTATTATTATTATTATTATTATTATTATTATTATTATTATTATTATTATTATTATTATTATTATTATTATTATTATTATTATTATTATTATTATTATTATTATTATTATTATTATTATTATTATTATTATTATTATTATTATTATTATTATTATTATTATTATTATTATTATTATTATTATTATTATTATTATTATTATTATTATTATTATTATTATTATTATTATTATTATTATTATTATTATTATTATTATTATTATTATTATTATTATTATTATTATTATTATTATTATTATTATTATTATTATTATTATTATTATTATTATTATTATTATTATTATTATTATTATTATTATTATTATTATTATTATTATTATTATTATTATTATTATTATTATTATTATTATTATTATTATTATTATTATTATTATTATTATTATTATTATTATTATTATTATTATTATTATTATTGGAAGCGAGGTGTTAGGGTTGGCATCCAGAACCGGTTTACTTGTGCTGAATGTCGGCTCGACATCTACTTTTCGTCGACCGGGGTATTCAGAAACCATTCCCGACGTATCCTTTGCCTGTGAGCGCTTGGCCGCTTTGGTCGAAGGCTGGCATGTGATCGAGGACTACACGGGCAGTGACCATCAGTACATTGTATTCGTGGTCCGTGAGAGGCGGCAACTCCAAAGAACAATAAATAGCAGACCACAGCGCTGGAAAATGGGGAGAATTGACGAAGCGGTATTTGCAGCGATCATCCGGGGAGGTGTCCAAATGCAGGTCGAGGGGCAGCCTGCAACCCCTCACCAGGCAGGGCCGTTGGTGGATGCCACTCTACGTCAAATCACCCTAGCCTGCGACCGCTCAATGCCTCGGAGGCGAATTCCTCATGGAAAACAGCCAATGTACTGGTGGACAGCCGAGATAGCTGACCTCCGGAGAGATTGTCTCCGACTGCGGAGAAAGGCTCAGAGAGTTAGAACGGAGGAGGAGGTTAGGATCAGGTCCTCGGACCACAAGGAGAAAAAGCGCCAGTTGCGACGTGCAATCAATCACAGCAAGGCGAGATGCTGGGAAGCACTGAGAGAGGATATAAACTCAGATCCATGGGGCTTAGGTTACAAAATTGTAACCCAGAAAATTGGGGCACTGAAAACCCCTCCGCCCATGGACATGCGGACCACAACGCGCCTAGTTAAAGCCCTCTTTCCAGTGCATCTCCAGCGAGCTGCTAGAGTATACAACCGGGATGGCGCTTCCCCGTTTACAATGGAGGAGCTGGAAGTGGCCATCCAATCTCTCAAGGTCAAGAAGGCCCCAGGTCCAGACGGTATCCAAGGAGAGATATTAAAGCTGGTTTTTCGGTATAATCCGAATATTCTGTTGAGTATGTACAATGCCTGTCTCTCAGCGGGAATTTTCCCCAAGTGTTGGAAGACAGCTAGGCTGGTACTAATCAGCAAGGAGAAAGGAGACCCGGAGCTGCCTTCCTCATACCGTCCGCTCTGCATGCTGGACACTGCGGGAAAGGTTCTTGAGAAGTTACTCAAGCCAAGGCTGTTGTCTGCCATCGAGGCAGCTGGAGGTTTGTCTCCGCGTCAGTACGGTTTCAGGGCTGGTCGTTCCACAGCAGATGCCATTGTGGAAGTCACATCTGCGATGAGCAGGGCCGAGGACCACAACCATTTCTCACGTCGTATAGTCCTCCTTGTGACTTTAGACGTGAAAAATGCGTTTAATTCGGCCAGATGGAGCGACATACTCCAAGCTCTAGAGCAGGAATTTCGTGTTCCGGAATATCTGCTAGGAATGATCAGCGACTACCTTGACGACCGTACAGTACTCTTCGATACGACTGAAGGACAAGGGAGTATCACTGTCTCTGGAGGTGCAGCACAAGGTTCAATCCTCGGTCCCGACCTTTGGAATGCCGCATACGACAGTCTGTTGCGATTAAACATGCCGGATGAGTCAATGCTGGTCGGATATGCGGACGACGTTGCCGTGCTGATAGCAGCGCGAAACGTGGAGCTCGCCCAATTGAAGCTCAATCAGACCATGCGGTCCATCCTTTCTTGGATGGACAGCCGCGGACTGTCGTTGGCATTGAGCAAGACGGAGGTCGTAGTGCTGACAAAAAGGAGGATGAACCTTGAGCTCCAGATGCGCATCGGCGAAGAAGAGGTGCAGACAAGACGGGCGGTAAAATATCTCGGCATCATGATTGACAGCAGGCTAAATTACTTTGAGCAGATCAAGAAGACTGCTGACAGGGCCGCAAATGGTGTCATGGCGCTGGCTCGATTGATGGCCAACATAGGTGGACCAAGATCGAGTCGGAGGCGGCTACTGATGTCCGCGGTCCAATCAGTCTTGCTGTATGGTGCCGAGATATGGGGTCATGCTATCGCAAAGGAGTGCTATCGGATAAGGCTGGGTCGGGTCCAAAGGTTGGCGGCGTTGCGAGTGGCGTCTGCTTACAGAACTGTCTCGGAGCCAGCTGTCCTGGTTATCGCTGGCGTCATTCCAATTGCCCTACTCGCAAGGGAGCGTCAGGCGATATACCGGAGAAAGGCCGAAGGAAATATAGAGTCAGTGCAGAAGGAGAGCGGAATCGCACGCTTCGGCAATGGCAGGAGAACTGGGAACTGGAGGAACGAGGGATATGGACGAGGCGGCTCATCGGGGAGGTTACCCCATGGGTAGAAAGACGACATGGAGAGGTAGATTACTACTTCACTCAGCTGCTGAGTGGACATGGATACTTTCGGGCCTATCTGCACAAGATGGGGAAGGCACGTTCAGCGGAGTGCATATATTGCCACATGCACGATGATGCTGAGCACACTTTTTTCATCTGTGAAAGGTGGGCTCGAGAGCGTGTGCAGCTAAGGGAAGTTGTACCGCGGTTCTCTCCGGACACAGTGGTGGGCCACATTTTACAGGGTAGGGGAGCGTGGGACAGTTTGTCACTCTTTGCGCAGAAAATACTGCGGAAAAAGAAGGTGGACCTAGACACCACAGAGGTCCAACCTACAGACTTTGGCTAGGCAGCAGCCTTCAAGGCGATGGCATTGGACCTAGCCCGAAGTAATGTGACAAACGGTTCCAGGCTAGTGTCCGTGGAGAGCGGGAGGTTTTTTAGTTGGTATGCCCAATATGGGAGACTCCGACATTTGTTGGACGCACGTGCGCCCTTCATCCATAAAGGATTTTCCCTTCTAAAAAAAAAAAAAAAAAAAAAAAAAAAAAAAAAAAATTATTATTATTATTATTATTATTATTATTATTATTATTATTATTATTATTATTATTATTATTATTATTACAGCAGCCATCTGGGTAGTAAATCAAGGGAAAATACAAATTAACAGCCATGGAGCCGGAAATGGGTTTGTATGGATCACAAACGGCAAAGAAACAATAATAAGCTGTTACCTAACTCCAAATCAAACCGCACAGGAATATCGACAGAAAATGGAGCAATTAGAAGATAAGATAATAGAACTAGGAGGAAATGTAGTAGTCGCCGGTGACTTCAATGCTAAAGCAGTGGAGTGGGGATTGCCAGTTACAGATAACAGGGGAAGGCAAATTTTGGAAATGGTAGCAAGACAAAATTTAATTGTGTTAAACTCAGGAAATACCAGCACATTCAGGAGACCCGGGTACACCGAAACTATACCCGATATATCCCTAGCAACAGAAGAACTTGCTAACAACATAGAAAACTGGATGGTTCTAGAGGATTATACTGGCAGCGATCATCAGTATATACAATTCGAAATATGCACGAGAAGGAGAGAAAGAAATCGCAACAACCAGCGAGAAGGTACATGGAACGTCAATAAGCTGGATAAAGAAAAAATGGCCGGTGTAATAAGGAGAAATCTAGAAAGAGTAATGCAAGTGCCACAGAACGAAACAGGCAGAGAACGAGCAGAAGCAGTGGTGAAAGTTACTATGGACACCATCGCAAGAGCTTGTGAAGAATCAATGCCCAAGAAGTTTGGAAATAGAAACAGATGCCCTGTATACTGGTGGACAGAAGAAATAGCGGAATTGAGAAGAAAATGTTTGCGTCTCCGCCGCATAGCACAGCGACAGAGAAATGGAGCAGCAGAAACAAGCAAACTAGAGGAATATAGAATAGCGAGGAAAACGCTCCGAATTATAATAAAGAAGAGTAAAATGAAAAACTGGAAAAGTTTGTGTGAAGAAGTAAACAATGATCCCTGGGGACTTGGATACAAAATTGTAATGAAAAGAATCAGAGCACCAGCATCAGAAAATCAGCTAGAAGCGGACGTTATGGAAAATATTGTAAACGCACTTTTCCCTACACACCCTAGAAGAAATGTATTGCAGAGGCACGAAGAACCAGGAGAAGCCCCAATTTTTACACAAATAGAACTAGAAGATGCAGTAAAATGTATGAAAAACAAGAAAGCCCCCGGATAGAATACCAGCAGAGGTCATCAAATTAGTAGCTTCGAATAATCCACAAATGATGCTGAATATGTATAATTGCTGCCTAAAAGAAGGAGTATTCAGCAAAAGGTGGAAAGAAGCAAGACTGGTTTTAATTGACAAAGCTAAAGGAGTAAGAGGAGCAGCATCGTCATACAGGCCACTATGTATGTTAGATACGGCCGGGAAACTCTTCGAAAGGTTAATAAAAACAAGACTGCAAGCAGCAATTCATACAGCTGGTGGATTAGCGAACACACAGTTCGGGTTCAGAAAGGGAAGGTCGACCGTTGACGCTATCAAGGTGGTAACAGAAACTGCGGAAGCCACACGAATGGAAACACATCACTCGAGGAAAATAGTTCTACTTGTTACCTTGGATGTCAAAAATGCCTTTAATTCGGCAAGATGGACTGACATCATAGCCGCATTACAAAATAAGTTTACTATACCTACGTACCTTCTGAAAGTTCTAATAGATTACTTAAGCGAGCGAAGATTGATATACAACACGGTAGATGGAAAGAGGATAAAGGATCTTACGGCAGGAGTAGCACAAGGATCAATACTAGGACCAGAACTATGGAATGTTCTGTACAACAGTCTATTATGTATGGAAATGCCTGAAAATATACAGCTAGTAGGTTATGCTGATGATATAGCAGCTATTATAACGGCACGGGATATAGCAGAATCACAGATTAGGCTGAATCAAGTTATGAGAAGAGTGTATAGTTGGATGAGGGAACATAGATTAGAATTAGCAACGGCAAAAACAGAAATCGTTATGTTAACTAAGAAAAGAATACCAACTATAATTCCAATGCAAGTAGGTCCAGAAACAATAATGACCAAAGAATCAGCAAATTACTTAGGAGTTACTATTGATACAGGGCTAACATTTTGGCAACAAATCCAAAAAGTAGCAGATAAAGCAGCAGAAGCTACAATCAAGCTAAGCAAACTTATGGCAAACATTGGAGGACCCAAACCAGAAAAAAGACGAATCATTATGAAAACCGCAGAATCAATCCTTCTATACGGAGCTGAAATCTGGGCACATGCGATGGACAAGAGGTATTGTAAAAAACGCATAGCAGCGGTGCAACGAAGAGGGGCTCTCCGAGTCGCGTGCTCTTATCGAACAGTTTCACATTCGGCGGTCATGGTAATCGCGGGCGTGATTCCGATTGATTTGCTAGCGCAAGAACGAAGAAATATATATATAAGGGATCAAGCAACGAGCCGAGATGTCATTGTAGCAGAGGAAAGAAGGTACACGATGACAAGATGGCAAGAACACTGGAGTAATGATCAGCACGGGCGATGGACGGCTAGATTAATCCCACAAGTAGAAGTCTGGTTTAACCGACACCATGGAGAAGTAAATTTTTACATCACTCAGTTCCTATCAGGCCACGGATATTTTCGATCCTACCTCTACAAGATGGGCAAAGTAAACAATCCAGGATGCAGTCACTGCAGCGCAACACATGACACAGCGCATCACACTTTTTTCGAATGTGATTTAGCAGAAACAGAAAGAGAATCTTTAATAGTAGCAGTAGGAGAATTAACAACAGAAAATATAATTTCTGTAATGCTTGAAAACCAAGAAAAATGGAATGCAATAGCTAAATACATAGAATTAATACTACGCAGGAAGAAAGAGCTCAGATATTTAGAGGACCTAGAAGAAGAATCATAAAAGAAAATAAAAAAAAAGGAACAAGCACGGCCCAACTTGAAGTAATGCGAAAGCGGTTCCGGGTTGGTTTCACCGTGGGAAAAGGAGGTGGTGTATTTGGTGAGTAGACCGAACAAGATCATGGGAGTCTCACATACCCTTGAAGTGCGGACCCTTCAAGATACCTATAAAAGGTTTTCACCACCGACCTACGAAAAAAAAAAAAAAAAAAAAAAAAAAAAAAAAAAATTATTATTATTATTATTATTATTATTATTATTATTATTATTATTATTATTATTATTATTATTATTATTATTATTATTCCCCCACATTTTATTTTATTTTATTTTATTTATATACGCTGCCGGGAGCATATGGTCCTGGCAGGGTTACCTATGCCAGATTGGATGATGCTTGAGCGGCGTACAAACTACTACCAGCCCCCCTAATCCAGTGGTGTGATGCGACCCGTGCCCAGTGGACTAGTTGGTAGCAAGGGGGTAATACTTAGCTATCGCAAACCGAGCCTCTCTGATACCAGGTCACCTCAGAGAGTTTTTTCCTGACCTTACCGCAGTATCGGGCCTCTGCTGTGGTGGACATTTTATTGCCGCGATACTCGTGGGAACCAAATGGAAAAAAAAAGAAACAAAAAAAATGAAAGAGAGATGGAGTGTGAAGATAGAGCGGAGAGTGGAATGGATGCGGCTCCTTTTACCAGGAGCGGGAAGACGCCCAGGTCTCCCCTGGCGGCGCTTGTGTCAACAGAGACACCAAAAAGAATGAAGGGACAGAGTGACCAAATACAGGCACCGGAGATGGGCCGTGAAGCGGTGGAGGCAGCACCGATGATCGTGCAGGTTGAGGAGCAAGAAAATCAGATTCTAACGAACTCGCCTCGAAGAGCCTTCATGCAAAAGATGAGGGAGGACGAGGAAACCGCCATGCGGCGATGCGTGGATCTGATACGGGAAATGAAGGTTGTTCCAGAAATACAAAAAAATATTTCAAACAAAATTAAGCACGGACTGGCCGAACTTGAGGAGCTGATGGACGTCATCGTCAGTTGCCGGGCAAGTTGGAAAAAAACAGAAGCCGAAGTTGATTGTAGAAAAAAGGAGACAAGGGTTGAGAAAACAGCCAGTACAAAGCGGCCTGCCTCAAGCCCTGCTGAACAGGCTGACGATCGGCGTAAAAAGAAGAAAAAAAAAGCAGCCGGGCAAAACCAGCGAGAGACACTGGAGTGGATAAAGGTCCAACCAAAGAAGAAGCGTCTGTTGAAGGCGGCAGTTGAAAATCCTCCAGAGAAAATGGTGGCTAAGACTGTCGCGGCAATGCCTCAGAGAAGTTCGAAAAAAACGAAACCTGACGCAGTGCTTATACGATCAAAAGACGGACGCTCCTACGCTCAGGTGCTGGCTGATATCAAAGGAGGAGTTAAGCCAGAAGAGTCGGGGACTGAAATTAAAGGAGTCCGGCAGACCAGGTCTGGAGGTCTCCTAATAGAACTAGGTCCTGGAACCAAAAATCGAGAAGCCTTCAGGGAAGCGATTAAAGGAGTATTGGGGGACAAGGCTACAGTAAATGGCCTTGAACCAAAATGCACTATTGTGATTCGGGATTTGGAATGCGTTGCCACAAAAGTGGAAGTGGAGGACGCAATACGGCGAGATATCCCGGAAATAGGGGTTTTCAGGGTTGGGCTGACGACGGAAAATAATTGGGGGCAGAGAGCTGCAATCGTTGACCTGGCCGAACAAGCTGCCATAAAGCTGCTGAAGCAGGGAAGGCTCAAGGTAGGATGGGTTTACTGCAGGGTTAAGCCAAGGACTGATGTCACACATTGCTACAGGTGTCTGAGTTTCGGTCACATGGCTGGCTCTTGCAGGGGATCTGACCGAGGCAAAGCCTGCTACCGCTGCGGAAAGAAGGGACATATCGCTAAGGCTTGTAAAGAGAAAGCCCACTGCATACTCTGTGCCGATGCGGGCGAGCATCATGGAAATCTAGAACACGCTCTAGGCACAGGGTTATGCAAGGTGTTCAGAGATGCTCTGAGAAAGGCCAAAGAGACAGGGAAATGATCAGCGTCCTCCAGGCAAACCTAAACCGAAGCCGAGTGGCAGATGACCTTCTGCATCAGCTTGTCCGGGAGCAGAGTTCCGACATACTGCTCATTAGTGAGCAGTATAAGGACAGAACCACTTCTTGGTTCTCGGACGAGCTGGGTACGGCTGCCATCTGGATACCTGACATAGCGAAAATTTCGGTACGAGATCATGGGCGCGGGCGTGGGTTCGTATGGGTGAAACATGCGGATATCACTTTTATAAGTGTTTACCTGACACCCAACGAGGCCATAGCGGATTTCCGAGCGAAATTGGCGGACCTAGAGGATACGGTTCTGAACACGACGGGTCGCATAGTGATTGGTGGCGATTTCAACGCTAAGGCAACGGAGTGGGGAATGCCTTACTCTGACTCGAGGGGAAGCGACGTGCTAGGGTTTGCATCCAGAACGGGCTTACTTGTTCTGAATGCTGGCTCGGCATCTACTTTCCGCCGACCGGGGTACTCAGAAACCATTCCCGACGTATCCTTTGCCTGTGAGCGCTTGGCCGCTTTGGTCGAAGGCTGGCATGTGATCGAGGACTACACGGGCAGTGACCATCAGTACATTGTATTCGTGGTCCGTGAGAGAAGGCAACTCCAAAGAACAATTACTAACAGACCACAGCGCTGGAACATGGGGAGAATTGACGAAGCAGTATTTGCAGCGGTCATCCTGGGAGGTTTCCAAATGCAGGTTGAGGGGGAGCCTGCAAGCCCTCACGAGGGAGGGCCATTGGTTGACGCCACTCTGCGTCAAATCACTCTAGCCTGCAACCGCTCAATGCCTCGGAGGCGAGTTCCTCATGGAAAACATCCTATGTACTGGTGGACAGCCGAGATAGCTGGCCTCCGGAGAGATTGTCTCCGGCTGAGGAGAAAGGCTCAGAGAGCTAGAACGGAAGAGGAGGTTAGGCTCAGGTCCTCGGATCACAAGAAGAAAAAGCGTCAGTTGCGACGTGCAATCAATCACAGCAAGGCGAGATGCTGGGAAGCGCTGAGAGAGGATATAAACTCAGATCCATGGGGTTTAGGTTACAAAATTGTAACCCAGAAAATTGGGGCACTGAAAACCCATCCGCCCATGGATATGCGCACCACAACGCACCTAGTTAGTGCCCTCTTTCCAGTGCATTCCCAGCGAGTTGCTAGAGTATAGAACCGGGATGGCGCTTCTCCGTTTACAATGGAGGAGCTGGAAGTGGCCATCCAATCCCTCAAGGTCAAGAAGGCCCCAGGTCCAGACGGTATCCAAGGAGAGATATTAAAGCTGGTTTTTCGGTATAATCCGAATATTCTGTTGAGTATGTACAACGCCTGTCTTTCAGCGGGAATTTTCCCCAAGTGTTGGAAGACAGCTAGGCTGGTACTAATCAGCAAGGAGAAAGGAGACCCGGAGCTACCTTCCTCATACCGTCCGCTGTGCATGCTGGACACTGCTGGAAAGGTTCTAGAGAAGTTACTCAAGCCAAGGCTGTTGTCTGCTATCGAGGCAGCCGGAGGTTTGTCACCGCATCAGTACGGTTTCAGAGTTGGTCGTTCCACAGCAGATGCCATTGTGGAAGTTACATCTGCGATGAGCAGAGCCGAGGACCACAACCATTTTTCACGTCGTATAGTCCTCCTTGTGACTTTAGACGTGAAAAATGCGTTTAATTCGGCCAGATGGAGCGACATGCTTCAAGCTCTAGAGCAGGAATTTCGTGTTCCAGAATATCTGCTAGGAATGATCAGCGACTACCTTGACGACCGTACTGTACTCTTCGATACGGCTGAAGGACAAGGGAGTATCACGGTCTCTGGAGGTGCAGCACAAGGTTCAATCCTCGGTCCCGACCTTTGGAATGCCGCATACGATAGTCTGTTGCGCTTAAACATGCCGGATGAGTCAATGCTCGTCGGATATGCGGACGACGTTGCCGTGCTGATAGCAGCACGAAACGTGGAGCTCGCCCAACTGAAGCTCAATCAAACCATGCGGTCCATCCTTTCTTGGATGGACAGCCGCGGACTGTCGTTGGCATTGAGCAAGACGGAGGTCGTAGTGCTGACAAAAAGGAGGATGAACCTTGAGCTCCAGATGCGCATCGGCGAAGAAGAGGTGCAGACAAAACGGGCGGTAAAATACCTCGGCATCATGATTGACAGCAGGCTAAATTACTTTGAGCAGATCAAGAAGACTGCTGACAGGGCCGCAAATGGTGTCATGGCGCTGGCTCGATTGATGGCCAACATAGGTGGACCAAGATCGAGTCGGAGGCGGCTACTGATGTCTGCGGTCCAGTCAGTCTTGCTGTATGGTGCCGAGATATGGGGTCATGCTCTCGCAAAGGAGTGCTATCGGATAAGGCTGGGTCGGGTCCAAAGGCTGGCGGCGTTGCGAGTGGCGTCTGCTTACAGAACTGTCTCGGAGCCAGCTGTCCTGGTTATCGCTGGCGTCATCCCAATTGCACTACTTGCAAGGGAGCGTCAAGCGATATACCGGAGAAAGGCCGAAGAAAATATAGAGTCAGTGCAGCAGGAAGAGCGGAATCACACGCTTCGGCAATGGCAGGAGAACTGGGAACTGGAGGAACGAGGGATATGGACGAGGCGGCTCATCGGGGAGGTTACCCCATGGGTAGAACGTCGACATGGAGAGGTAGATTACTACTTCACTCAGCTGCTGAGTGGACATGGATACTTTCGGGCCTATCTGCACAAGATGGGGAAGGCACGTTCAGCGGAGTGCATATATTGCCACATGCACGATGATGCTGAGCACACTTTTTTCATCTGTGAAAGGTGGGCTCGAGAGCGTATGCAGCTAAGGGAAGTTGTACCGCGGTTCTCTCCGAACACAGTTGTGGACCACATTTTACAGGATAGGGGAGCGTGGGACAGTTTGTCACTCTTTTCGCAGAAAATACTGCGGAAAAAGAAGGTGGACCTAGACACCACAGAGGTCCAACCTACAGACTTTGGCTAGGCAGCAGCCTTCAAGGCGAAGGCATTGGACCTAGCCCGAAGTAATGTGACAAACGGTTCCAGGCTAGTGTCCGTGGAGAGGGAGAGGTTTTTTTAGTCGGTATGCCCAATATGGGAGACTCCGACATTGTTGGACGCACGTGCGCCCTTCATCCATAAAGGATTTTCCCTTCTAAAAAAAAAAAAAAAAAAAAAAAAAAAAAAATTATTATTATTATTATTATTATTATTATTATTATTATTATTATTATTATTATTATTATTATTATTATTATTATTTTGTGTAGAGTGTTTCGAACTGCACTTGAGGAGAGTAAAAAGCATAAAAATAATTAAGCTCTTACAAGGTAATTTGCACAGGAGCAAAACGGCCGATGATCTACTTTTACAGCTCGTCCGAGAAAAGAATATCGACGTAGTAATTATCAGCGAGCAGTACAAAAATAAAGATTATCAGAATTGGTTCTCGGATGTCACAAGTACAGCAGCCATCTGGGTAGTAAATCAAGGGAAAATACAAATTAACAGCCATGGAGCCGGAAATGGGTTTGTATGGATCACAAACGGCAAAGAAACAATAATAAGCTGTTACCTAACTCCAAATCAAACGGCACAGGAATATCGACAGAAAATGGAGCAATTAGAAGATAAGATAATAGAACTAGGAGGAAATGTAGTAGTCGCCGGTGACTTCAATGCTAAAGCAGTGGAGTGGGGATTGCCAGTTACAGATAACAGGGGAAGGCAAATTTTGGAAATGGTAGCAAGACAAAATTTAATTGTGTTAAACTCAGGAAATACCAGCACATTCAGTAGACCCGGGTACACCGAAACTATACCCGATATATCCCTAGCAACAGAAGAACTTGCTAACAACATAGAAAACTGGATGGTTCTAGAGGATTATACTGGCAGCGATCATCAGTATATACAATTCGAAATATGCACGAGAAGGAGAGAAAGAAATCACAACAACCAGCGAGAAGGTACATGGAACGTCAATAAGCTGGATAAAGAAAAAATGGCCGGTGTAATAAGGAGAAATCTAGAAAGAGTAATGCAAGTGCCACAGAACGAAACAGGCAGAGAACGAGCAGAAGCAGTGGTGAAAGTTACTATGGACACCATCGCAAGAGCTTGTGAAGAATCAATGCCCAAGAAGTTTGGAAATAGAAACAGATGCCCTGTATACTGGTGGACAGAAGAAATAGCGGAATTGAGAAGAAAATGTTTGCGTCTCCGCCGCATAGCACAGCGACAGAGAAATGGAGCAGCAGAAACAAGCAAACTAGAGGAATATAGAATAGCGAGAAAAACGCTCCGAATTATAATAAAGAAGAGTAAAATGAAAAACTGGAAAAGTTTGTGTGAAGAAGTAAACAATGATCCCTGGGGACTTGGATACAAAATTGTAATGAAAAGAATCAGAGCACCAGCATCAGAAAATCAGCTAGAAGCGGACGTTATGGAAAATATTGTAAACACACTTTTCCCTACACACCCTAGAAGAAATGTATTGCAGAGGCACGAAGAACCAGGAGAAGCCCCAATTTTTACACAAATAGAACTAGAAGATGCAGTAAAATGTATGAAAAACAAGAAAGCCCCCGGACCTGATAGAATACCAGCAGAGGTCATCAAATTAGTAGCTTCGAATAATCCACAAATGATGCTGAATATGTATAATTGCTGCCTAAAAGAAGGAGTATTCAGCAAAAGGTGGAAAGAAGCAAGACTGGTTTTAATTGACAAAGCTAAAGGAGTAAGAGGAGCAGCATCGTCATACAGGCCACTATGTATGTTAGATACGGCCGGGAAACTCTTCGAAAGGTTAATAAAAACAAGACTGCAAGCAGCAATTCATACAGCTGGTGGATTAGCGAACACACAGTTCGGGTTCAGAAAGGGAAGGTCGACCGTTGACGCTATCAAGGTGATAACAGAAACTGCGGAAGCCACACGAATGGAAACACATCACTCGAGGAAAATAGTTCTACTTGTTACCTTGGATGTCAAAAATGCCTTTAATTCGGCAAGATGGACTGACATCATAGACGCATTACAAAATAAGTTTACTATACCTACGTACCTTCTGAAAGTTCTAATAGATTACTTAAGCGAGCGAAGATTGATATACAACACGGTAGATGGAAAGAGGATAAAGGATCTTACGGCAGGAGTAGCACAAGGATCAATACTAGGACCAGAACTATGGAATGTTCTGTACAACAGTCTATTATGTATGGAAATGCCTGAAAATATACAGCTAGTAGGTTATGCTGATGATATAGCAGCTATTATAACGGCACGGGATATAGCAGAATCACAGATTAGGCTGAATCAAGTTATGAGAAGAGTGTATAGTTGGATGAGGGAACATAGATTAGAATTAGCAACGGCAAAAACAGAAATCGTTATGTTAACTAAGAAAAGAATACCAACTATAATTCCAATGCAAGTAGGTCCAGAAACAATAATGACCAAAGAATCAGCAAATTACTTAGGAGTTACTATTGATACAAGGCTAACATTTTGGCAACAAATCCAAAAAGTAGCAGATAAAGCAGCAGAAGCTACAATCAAGCTAAGCAAACTTATGGCAAACATTGGAGGACCCAAACCAGAAAAAAGACGAATCATTATGAAAACCGCAGAATCAATCCTTCTATACGGAGCTGAAATCTGGGCACATGCGATGGACAAGAGGTATTGTAAAAAACGCATAGCAGCGGTGCAACGAAGAGGGGCTCTCCGAGTCGCGTGCTCCTATCGAACAGTTTCACATTCGGCGGTCATGGTAATCGCGGGCGTGATTCCGATTGATTTGCTAGCGCAAGAACGAAGAAATATATATATAAGGGATCAAGCAACGAGCCGAGATGTCATTGTAGCAGAGGAAAGAAGGTACACGATGACAAGATGGCAAGAACACTGGAGTAATGATCAGCACGGGCGATGGACGGCTAGATTAATCCCACAAGTAGAAGTCTGGTTTAACCGACACCATGGAGAAGTAAATTTTTACATCACTCAGTTCCTATCAGGCCACGGATATTTTCGATCCTACCTCTACAAGATGGGCAAAGTAAACAATCCAGGATGCAGTCACTGCAGCGCAACACATGACACAGCGCATCACACTTTTTTCGAATGTGATTTAGCAGAAACAGAAAGAGAATCTTTAATAGTAGCAGTAGGAGAATTAACATCAGAAAATATAATTTCTGTAATGCTTGAAAACCAAGAAAAATGGAATGCAATAGCTAAATACACAGAATTAATACTACGCAGGAAGAAAGAGCTCAGATATTTAGAGGACCTAAAGAAGAATCATAAAAGAAAATTAAAAAAAAGGAACAAGCACGGCCCAACTTGAAGTAATGCGAAAGCGGTTCCGGGTTGGTTTCACCGTGGGAAAAGGAGGTGGTGTATTTGGTGAGTAGACCGAACAAGATCATGGGAGTCTCACATACCCTTGAAGTGCGGACCCTTCAAGATACCTATAAAAGGTTTTCACCACCGACCTACGAAAAAAAAAAAAAAAAAAAAAAATTATTATTATTATTATTATTATTATTATTATTATTATTATTATTATTATTGTTATTATTATTATTATTATTATTATTATTATTATTATTATTATTATTATTATTATTATTATTATTATTATTATTATTATTATTATTATTATTATTATTATTATCATTATTATTATTATTATTATTATTATTATTATTATTATTATTATTATTATTATTATTATTATTATTATTATTATTATTATTATTATTATTATTATTATTATTATTATTATTATTATTATTATTATTATTATTATTATTATTATTATTATTATTATTATTATTATTATTATTATTATTATTATTATTATTATTATTATTATTATTATTATTATTATTATTATTATTATTATTAGGGAGGTAAAGGCTGGTATATGGTCTTAGACAAACGTTCTACCAACGGACGTCTTGAAAAAAACTGGGAAACGCCTACTGTAATTATCAGCTCTGCCAGCAAATCCTAATCTCACCTCCTCGAAGGTAGGTAACATAGTTATCTGCCGGGCACCTCCTGGTAACATACTTAGTATGGCTAACGAGATAGGGTAAAAGCGAATATTTGGCGCTCTAACTAAATAAAACACGTTGGTGCAGGACGGGCGTGTATTACTCGTACAAGCGCGAAATGCTCGAAATCCAAGCGCGTCTGTATTCGTAGCGAGCGGCGACTTGGTCGGCGTCTGTACTCCATGTTAGGAGCGGCCGGAATTAAAAACGGAGATGAGTAACTCCATAAAGACTCAGTTTATAAATATGCAATGGATAAAACAATATATATAAATACCCCAGGTGGTAATCTAGCTATGCTAGAGAATCCTTCCTCCAAGGAGGCCGATCCCACGGATTCTGGGGGGGATCGCTTATTGCTAAAAAATAAATCTGTGCCAAATGACCCGGCTAGCAACCGGCGCTTAGAGGTATGCGGGCCTCTAAGTGTTAAATATGTTACCGAAGAACAGAAGAAACAAAAGCAGCAACCAAAAATGGGAAGTTACCCATTTCAAAGAAGCAACAAAATAGCTCGTTCTCCAATTAAAGGAGCATCAGCCGAACTCACTAAATGCAGTAAGAAACTGATCATCATACCAGAAAAGACGGTAAATGGAGGAACGCCGAAAGAAGGTATACACAAATTATCAGTTTCCCAAATTGAAACATCAAGGAAAATCCCTGAAGATATGGAGGAACAGCAACTTCAGAAAATACAACATCTGACAGAAATCATGCTGCAAGCTGCTGCCAAGCAGAAAAACATTAGTATGGACATCAAAAATGGCCTAATAAAGTTACAGGAAGCGATAGAAGTAATTTTCGAAGGCAGAATCCAAAGGAAGGAACAAACGAAAAATACCAGCGAAATCCCCAGCATAGGAGAGCAAAATGCAGCATTAACCTCCTCAAATGGTAAGAAACGAGGCAGAGAGATCTATGCAGATGAGCATGGTCACACCGACACCCCTCCTGCATACAAGAAAGGAAGAGAAGCAGAAGAAAGTGGTTGGACACTTGTGCAAACTAGAACTTCAGCGCAGCGACAACCCAGATCGAACGAAGGTAAAGTACTGCCAGGAAAAAAAGAAGCAGCGAGTAGCCAAAGAACACGGAAGAGAAGAAGTAAGATGTCACACTCGGAAAAGCAGAAGAGTACAAGGCCCCGATCAGAAGCAATACTGATAAAACCCACCACAGGGAAGACTTACGCTGAAATCCTAAAGGAAATAAAAGGAAGGGTAAACCCTGAAAAAACAGAGATCGAAATCAGAGGAATCCGCAGAACTCAAAATGGGGATGTGCTGCTGGAAATGGGGAAAGGCCCGAAAGAAAAAGGTAAATTCACCAAGGAGTTACAGGAAGCTCTAGGGACTTCGGCTAGTGTAAGGAATCTCACACCAAAGACTGCGATAGAGATTAAAGACTTGGATTGTGTAACAACCATTGAGGAAGTTCAAAAGGCTATAAATAAGGAATTAACGGAAGTTGTCGAATGCAAAATACATTTGACAGCACCAAATGGCAGGGAACAGATAACTGCGGTTGTAGTTATGGAAGAAAGCGATGCCAAAAAATTACTGGTAACATCGAAAATAAAAATTGGATGGATCAGATGCAGAATTAGGGAGAGAACAGAAGTTAAGCGATGCTACAAATGCCTTAACTTCGGCCACTTAAGGAGGCAATGCAAATATGAAGATCGTAGAGACTGCTGCTACAAGTGCGGACAAAAAGGACACACAGTCAAAAACTGTAAGCAAAAGGCAAGGTGCTTTTTGTGTGCAGAAATAAAAGCAGAAAGTCTGGAGCACGTGTCAGGATCCGGTTTGTGTAGAGTGTTTCGAACTGCACTTGAGGAGAGTAAAAAGCATAAAAATAATTAAGCTCTTACAAGGTAATTTGCACAGGAGCAAAACGGCCGATGATCTACTTTTACAGCTCGTCCGAGAAAAGAATATCGACGTAGTAATTATCAGCGAGCAGTACAAAAATAAAGATTATCAGAATTGGTTCTCGGATGTCACAAGTACAGCAGCCATCTGGGTAGTAAATCAAGGGAAAATACAAATTAACAGCCATGGAGCCGGAAATGGGTTTGTATGGATCACAAACGGCAAAGAAACAATAATAAGCTGTTACCTAACTCCAAATCAAACGGCACAGGAATATCGACAGAAAATGGAGCAACTAGAAGATAAGATAATAGAACTAGGAGGAAATGTAGTAGTCGCCGGTGACTTCAATGCTAAAGCAGTGGAGTGGGGATTGCCAGTTACAGATAACAGGGGAAGGCAAATTTTGGAAATGGTAGCAAGACAAAATTTAATTGTGTTAAACTCAGGAAATACCAGCACATTCAGGAGACCCGGGTACACCGAAACTATACCCGATATATCCCTAGCAACAGAAGAACTTGCTAACAACATAGAAAACTGGATGGTTCTAGAGGATTATACTGGCAGCGATCATCAGTATATACAATTCGAAATATGCACGAGAAGGAGAGAAAGAAATCGCAACAACCAGCGAGAAGGTACATGGAACGTCAATAAGCTGGATAAAGAAAAAATGGCCGGTGTAATAAGGAGAAATCTAGAAAGAGTAATGCAAGTGCCACAGAACGAAACAGGCAGAGAACGAGCAGAAGCAGTGGTGAAAGTTACTATGGACACCATCGCAAGAGCTTGTGAAGAATCAATGCCCAAGAAGTTTGGAAATAGAAACAGATGCCCTGTATACTGGTGGACAGAAGAAATAGCGGAATTGAGAAGAAAATGTTTGCGTCTCCGCCGCATAGCACAGCGACAGAGAAATGGAGCAGCAGAAACAAGCAAAATAGAGGAATATAGAATAGCGAGAAAAACGCTCCGAATTATAATAAAGAAGAGTAAAATGAAAAACTGGAAAAGTTTGTGTGAAGAAGTAAACAATGATCCCTGGGGACTTG
Organism: Argyra leucocephala; assembly: GCA_963942445.1. Classification (NCBI taxonomy): domain Eukaryota; kingdom Metazoa; phylum Arthropoda; class Insecta; order Diptera; family Dolichopodidae; genus Argyra; species Argyra leucocephala. The sequence goes on along the minus strand of OZ012680.1, from coordinate 78,383,731 downwards.
GATACAAAATTGTAATGAAAAGAATCAGAGCACCAGCATCAGAAAATCAGCTAGAAGCGGACGTTATGGAAAATATTGTAAACACACTTTTCCCTACACACCCTAGAAGAAATGTATTGCAGAGGCACGAAGAACCAGGAGAAGCCCCAATTTTTACACAAATAGAACTAGAAGATGCAGTAAAATGTATGAAAAACAAGAAAGCCCCCGGACCTGATAGAATACCAGCAGAGGTCATCAAATTAGTAGCTTCGAATAATCCACAAATGATGCTGAATATGTATAATTGCTGCCTAAAAGAAGGAGTATTCAGCAAAAGGTGGAAAGAAGCAAGACTGGTTTTAATTGACAAAGCTAAAGGAGTAAGAGGAGCAGCATCGTCATACAGGCCACTATGTATGTTAGATACGGCCGGGAAACTCTTCGAAAGGTTAATAAAAACAAGACTGCAAGCAGCAATTCATACAGCTGGTGGATTAGCGAACACACAGTTCGGGTTCAGAAAGGGAAGGTCGACTGTTGACGCTATCAAGGTGGTAACAGAAACTGCGGAAGCCACACGAATGGAAACACATCACTCGAGAAAAATAGTTCTACTTGTTACCTTGGATGTCAAAAATGCCTTTAATTCGGCAAGATGGACTGACATCATAGACGCATTACAAAATAAGTTTACTATACCTACGTACCTTCTGAAAGTTCTAATAGATTACTTAAGCGAGCGAAGATTGATATACAACACGGTAGATGGAAAGAGGATAAAGGATCTTACGGCAGGAGTAGCACAAGGATCAATACTAGGACCAGAACTATGGAATGTTCTGTACAACAGTCTATTATGTATGGAAATGCCTGAAAATATACAGCTAGTAGGTTATGCTGATGATATAGCAGCTATTATAACGGCACGGGATATAGCAGAATCACAGATTAGGCTGAATCAAGTTATGAGAAGAGTGTATAGTTGGATGAGGGAACATAGATTAGAATTAGCAACGGCAAAAACAGAAATCGTTATGCTAACTAAGAAAAGAATACCAACTATAATTCCAATGCAAGTAGGTCCAGAAACAATAATGACCAAAGAATCAGCAAATTACTTAGGAGTTACTATTGATACAAGGCTAACATTTTGGCAACAAATCCAAAAAGTAGCAGATAAAGCAGCAGAAGCTACAATCAAGCTAAGCAAACTTATGGCAAACATTGGAGGACCCAAACCAGAAAAAAGACGAATCATTATGAAAACCGCAGAATCAATCCTTCTATACGGAGCTGAAATCTGGGCACATGCGATGGACAAGAGGTATTGTAAAAAACGCATAGCAGCGGTGCAACGAAATCGAACAGTTTCACATTCGGCGGTCATGGTAATCGCGGGCGTGATTCCGATTGATTTGCTAGCGCAAGAACGAAGAAATATATATATAAGGGATCAAGCAACGAGCCGAGATGTCATTGTAGCAGAGGAAAGAAGGTACACGATGACAAGATGGCAAGAACACTGGAGTAATGATCAGCACGGGCGATGGACGGCTAGATTAATCCCACAAGTAGAAGTCTGGTTTAACCGACACCATGGAGAAGTAAATTTTTACATCACTCAGTTCCTATCAGGCCACGGATATTTTCGATCCTACCTCTACAAGATGGGCAAAGTAAACAATCCAGGATGCAGTCACTGCAGCGCAACACATGACACAGCGCATCACACTTTTTTCGAATGTGATTTAGCAGAAACAGAAAGAGAATCTTTAATAGTAGCAGTAGGAGAATTAACATCAGAAAATATAATTTCTGTAATGCTTGAAAACCAAGAAAAATGGAATGCAATAGCTAAATACATAGAATTAATACTACGCAGGAAGAAAGAGCTCAGATATTTAGAGGACCTAGAAGAAGAATCATAAAAGAAAATTAAAAAAAAGGAACAAGCACGGCCCAACTTGAAGTAATGCGAAAGCGGTTCCGGGTTGGTTTCACCGTGGGAAAAGGAGGTGGTGTATTTGGTGAGTAGACCGAACAAGATCATGGGAGTCTCACATACCCTTGAAGTGCGGACCCTTCAAGATACCTATAAAAGGTTTTCACCACCGACCTACGAAAAAAAAAAAAAAAAAAAAAAAAAAAAAAAAATTATTATTATTATTATTATTATTATTATTATTATTATTATTATTATTATTATATTATTATTATTATTATTATTATTATTATTATTATTATTATTATTATTATTATTATTATTATTATTATTATTATTATTATTATTATTATTATTATTATTATTATTATTATTATTATTATTATTATTATTATTATTATTATTATTATTATTATTATTATTATTATTATTATTATTATTATTATTATTATTATTATTATTATTATTATTATTATTATTATTATTATTATTATTATTATTATTATTATTATTATTATTATTATTATTATTATTATTATTATTATTATTATTATTATTATTATTATTATTATTATTATTATTATTATTATTATTATTATTATTATTATTATTATTATTATTATTATTATTATTATTATTATTATTATTATTATTATTATTATTATTATTATTATTATTATTATTATTATTATTATTATTATTATTATTATTATTATTATTATTATTATTATTATTATTATTATTATTATTATTATTATTATTATTATTATTATTATTATTATTATTATTATTATTATTATTATTATTATTATTATTATTATTATTATTATTATTATTATTATTATTATTATTATTATTATTATTATTATTATTATTATTATTATTATTATTATTATTATTATTATTATTATTATTATTATTATTATTATTATTATTATTATTATTATTATTATTATTATTATTATTATTATTATTATTATTATTATTATTATTATTATTATTATTATTATTATTATTATTATTATTATTATTATTATTATTATTATTATTATTATTATTATTATTATTATTATTATTATTATTATTATTATTATTATTATTATTATTATTATTATTATTATTATTATTATTATTATTATTATTATTATTATTATTATTATTATTATTATTATTATTATTATTATTATTATTATTATTATTATTATTATTATTATTATTATTATTATTATTATTATTATTATTATTATTATTATTATTATTATTATTATTATTATTATTATTATTATTATTATTATTATTATTATTATTATTATTATTATTATTATTATTATTATTATTATTATTATTATTATTATTATTATTATTATTATTATTATTATTATTATTATTATTATTATTATTATTATTATTATTATTATTATTATTATTATTATTATTATTATTATTATTATTATTATTATTATTATTATTATTATTATTATTATTATTATTATTATTATTATTATTATTATTATTATTATTATTATTATTATTATTATTATTATTATTATTATTATTATTATTATTATTATTATTATTATTATTATTATTATTATTATTATTATTATTATTATTATTATTATTATTATTATTATTATTATTATTATTATTATTATTATTATTATTATTATTATTATTATTATTATTATTATTATTATTATTATTATTATTATTATTATTATTATTATTATATTATTATTATTATTATTATTATTATTATTATTATTATTATTATTATTATTATTATTATTATTATTATTATTATTATTATTATTATTATTATTATTATTATTATTATTATTATTATTATTATTATTATTATTATTATTATTATTATTATTATTATTATTATTATTATTATTATTATTATTATTATTATTATTATTATTATTATTATTATTATTATTATTATTATTATTATTATTATTATTATTATTATTATTATTATTATTATTATTATTATTATTATTATTATTATTATTATTATTATTATTATATTATTATTATTATTATTATTATTATTATTATTATTATTATTATTATTATTATTATTATTATTATTATTATTATTATTATTATTATTATTATTATTATTATTATTATTATTATTATTATTATTATTATTATTATTATTATTATTATTATTATTATTATTATTATTATTATTATTATTATTATTATTATTATTATTATTATTATTATTATTATTATTATTATTATTATTATTATTATTATTATTATTATTATTATTATTATTATTATTATTATTATTATTATTATTATTATTATTATTATTATTATTATTATTATTATTATTATTATTATTATTATTATTATTATTATTATTATTATTATTATTATTATTATTATTATTATTATTATTATTATTATTATTATTATTATTATTATTATTATTATTATTATTATTATTATTATTATTATTATTATTATTATTATTATTATTATTATTATTATTATTATTATTATTATTATTATTATTATTATTATTATTATTATTATTATTATTATTATTATTATTATTATTATTATTATTATTATTATTATTATTATTATTATTATTATTATTATTATTCCTCTGCACGATTGCCTACCTCGTCGCGGTGCAGAGGCCGAGTATGGGCAAAGAGTCTTGGGACCCTGTTCAAAGATGAGACCTGAAACCAAATGGCAATCAACAGGGCCGGATTAAGGTGTCATACGTACCGTGCCGATAATCAGCTAGGCTGGGGGCCCTGTATAAAAACTAGCCCAGTCACAAACGGTGTCCTCAGATATCTGGCAGCCTCTGAGTGTAAAAGCCTTACCCCCGTATGGGAGCTCTGCGGGGCGGACCGATTTTCTCGCCTTACTCGTGGGAACAAAATATGAATGAAAGAAAAAAAAACCATACTGAGACGATGAAGAAGATGGAGAAGGATGAAGGTACTTCAAGAAGGGGATTTGAGGAGAGCCCATCAAATAGTCCTTTTAGACGGTGCCCGGTATTACTGCGTACACCTCCAACTGCAGCTCGCTCAAATTCCTCACCACCGGCGGTGGTAAGGGAAAATGAGCACGAAGGCAGCATGGAGGCTAATGTCGGAGAAATATTCCAGAAGACTGATGGTGTTCTGGCCAAAATGAGAGCTGCAACTCTCAGGCAAACGAACGTCAGCTCGGAAATAAAAGATGGCATGGCGGTGCTCCAGGATGCCCTGGACACGTTAAAAAGCTTGTGGAGCCGGAAAACATGCACAAAAAGAATGGACAGCGGAACTCAAACGGAGATCCCAAGAAAAATGAGAGACTGTGCTGTCCAGACAGGCGAAAAGAGGGCATTTGATACCACGAAAGCCCAAAAAACGATGACTGTGATGCTGCCAGAAATAGTCACAAGTGGAATGCTGAAAAGAGGAGCTACTAGCCCGGCGGAAAAAGCGGCCATACCTAAAAAGAAGAAAGAGAAGGAAATGACTCCTCCACTTTCCGCCAACGTACAGCAGTGGACAGAAGTAAAGAGGAAAAAGAGGAGGGCCAGGCGAAGAACAAAAAATCTTACAGCCGAAGAGCCTAAGACAAAAGTACCTGAAGCTTCCCAAGATAAAGTAGCGGTAAATGCCAAAAAATTAAGAACCAAAGGACGTCGGCCCGCCGTTACCATCAAGCCAGCGGAGGGTAAATCATATGCGGATGTCCTAAGAAGCATCAAGGCGAAAGTTAAACCGGAGGAAACAGGTGCGGAAATAAAGGCAATCCGGCAAACACGGGATGGCAAGGTTCTTCTTGAAATCACCGGCCAGAAAAGCTTGGGAAGTTTCACAAAGGCCCTAGAAGATGCAGTGGGCACTCTAGGTAGCGTGAAGAGCATCGTACAGATGAGGTCCGTAGCAGTGAACGATTTGGACTGCCTTACTGAGCGGACTGAAGTGGAGCAGGCACTGAGGAGGGATCTCGGAGATGTCGCAGTAATGAGGGTTGGTCTTACAGCGCCAAATTCGAGGTCACAACTGACAGCCATCGTTGAACTTCCTGAGCAAGCTGCCGAAAAGCTGCTGAAGCAGGGAAGGCTCAAAGTAGGATGGGTTTCTTGCAGGGTTACGTCACGGACCGATGTCAAACGCTGCTACAGGTGTCTAAATTACGGTCACGTGGCTGGTTCTTGCAGGGGACCTGACCGAAGCAAAGCCTGCTACCGCTGCGGAAAGGAGGGTCATGTTGCTAAGGCCTGTAAAGAAAAGGCACACTGCATACTCTGTGCCGAAGCGGGTGTGCAACAGGAAAGTCTAGGCCACACTCTAGGCACAGGGTTATGCAAGGTGTTCAGAGACGCTCTGAGAAAGGCCAAAGAGACTGGAAAATGATCAGCGTCCTCCAGGCAAACTTAAATCGTAGCCGAGTGGCAGATGACCTCCTGCATCAGCTTGCTCGGGAGAAGAGTTCCGACATACTGCTCATTAGTGAGCAGTATATGGACAGAACCACTTCTTGGTTCTCGGACGAGCTTGGTACGGCGGCCATTTGGATACCTGATGCAGCGAAAATCCCGGTACGAGAGCATGGGCGCGGGCGTGGGTTCGTCTGGGTTAAATACGCGGATATCACATTTATAAGCGTCTATCTGACACCCAACGAAGTCATAGCGGATTTCCGAGCGAAATTGGCGAACCTTGAGGATACGGTTTTGAACACGACGGGTCGCGTAGTGATTGGTGGCGATTTCAACGCTAAGGCAACCGAGTGGGGAATGCCCTACCCTGACTCAAGGGGAAGCGAGGTGTTAGGGTTGGCATCCAGAACCGGTTTACTTGTGCTGAATGTCGGCTCGACATCTACTTTTCGTCGACCGGGGTATTCAGAAACCATTCCCGACGTATCCTTTGCCTGTGAGCGCTTGGCCGCTTTGGTCGAAGGCTGGCATGTGATCGAGGACTACACGGGCAGTGACCATCAGTACATTGTATTCGTGGTCCGTGAGAGGCGGCAACTCCAAAGAACAATAAATAGCAGACCACAGCGCTGGAACATGGGGAGAATTGACGAAGCGGTATTTGCAGCGATCATCCGGGGAGGTGTCCAAATGCAGGTCGAGGGGCAGCCTGCAACCCCTCACCAGGCAGGGCCGTTGGTGGATGCCACTCTACGTCAAATCACCCTAGCCTGCGACCGCTCAATGCCTCGGAGGCGAATTCCTCATGGAAAACCGCCAATGTACTGGTGGACAGCCGAGATAGCTGACCTCCGGAGAGATTGTCTCCGACTGCGGAGAAAGGCTCAGAGAGCTAGAACGGAGGAGGAGGTTAGGATCAGGTCCTCGGACCACAAGGAGAAAAAGCGCCAGTTGCGACGTGCAATCAATCACAGCAAGGCGAGATGCTGGGAAGCACTGAGAGAGGATATAAACTCAGATCCATGGGGCTTAGGTTACAAAATTGTAACCCAGAAAATTGGGGCACTGAAAACCCCTCCGCCCATGGACATGCGGACCACAACGCGCCTAGTTAAAGCCCTCTTTCCAGTGCATCTCCAGCGAGCTGCTAGAGTATACAACCGGGATGGCGCTTCCCCGTTTACAATGGAGGAGCTGGAAGTGGCCATCCAATCTCTCAAGGTCAAGAAGGCCCCAGGTCCAGACGGTATCCAAGGAGAGATATTAAAGCTGGTTTTTCGGTATAATCCGAATATTCTGTTGAGTATGTACAATGCCTGTCTCTCAGCGGGAATTTTCCCCAAGTGTTGGAAGACAGCTAGGCTGGTACTAATCAGCAAGGAGAAAGGAGACCCGGAGCTGCCTTCCTCATACCGTCCGCTCTGCATGCTGGACACTGCGGGAAAGGTTCTTGAGAAGTTACTCAAGCCAAGGCTGTTGTCTGCCATCGAGGCAGCTGGAGGTTTGTCTCCGCGTCAGTACGGTTTCAGGGCTGGTCGTTCCACAGCAGATGCCATTGTGGAAGTCACATCTGCGATGAGCAGGGCCGAGGACCACAACCATTTCTCACGTCGTATAGTCCTCCTTGTGACTTTAGACGTGAAAAATGCGTTTAATTCGGCCAGATGGAGCGACATGCTCCAAGCTCTAGAGCAGGAATTTCGTATTCCGGAATATCTGCTAGGAATGATCAGCGACTACCTTGACGACCGTACAGTACTCTTCGATACGACTGAAGGACAAGGGAGTATCACTGTCTCTGGAGGTGCAGCACAAGGTTCAATCCTCGGTCCCGACCTTTGGAATGCCGCATACGACAGTCTGTTGCGATTAAACATGCCGGATGAGTCAATGCTGGTCGGATATGCGGACGACGTTGCCGTGCTGATAGCAGCGCGAAACGTGGAGCTCGCCCAATTGAAGCTCAATCAGACCATGCGGTCCATCCTTTCTTGGATGGACAGCCGCGGACTGTCGTTGGCATTGAGCAAGACGGAGGTCGTAGTGCTGACAAAAAGGAGGATGAACCTTGAGCTCCAGATGCGCATCGGCGAAGAAGAGGTGCAGACAAGACGGGCGGTAAAATATCTCGGCATCATGATTGACAGCAGGCTAAATTACTTTGAGCAGATCAAGAAGACTGCTGACAGGGCCGCAAATGGCGTCATGGCGCTGGCTCGATTGATGGCCAACATAGGTGGACCAAGATCGAGTCGGAGGCGGCTACTGATGTCCGCGGTCCAATCAGTCTTGCTGTACGGTGCCGAGATATGGGGTCATGCTATCGCAAAGGAGTGCTATCGGATAAGGCTGGGTCGGGTCCAAAGGCTGGCGGCGTTGCGAGTGGCGTCTGCTTACAGAACTGTCTCGGAGCCAGCTGTCCTGGTTATCGCTGGCGTCATTCCAATTGCCCTACTCGCAAGGGAGCGTCAGGCGATATACCGGAGAAAGGCCGAAGGAAATATAGAGTCAGTGCAGAAGGAAGAGCGGAATCGCACGCTTCGGCAATGGCAGGAGAACTGGGAACTGGAGGAACGAGGGATATGGACGAGGCGGCTCATCGGGGAGGTTACCCCATGGGTAGAAAGACGACATGGAGAGGTAGATTACTACTTCACTCAGCTGCTGAGTGGACATGGATACTTTCGGGCCTATCTGCACAAGATGGG
>OZ012680.1:78322173-78372173 GCA_963942445.1 Argyra leucocephala | reverse complement strand
ATTATTATTATTATTATTATTATTCCTCTGCACGATTGCCTACCTCGTCGCGGTGCAGAGGCCGAGTATGGGCAAAGAGTCTTGGGACCCTGTTCAAAGATGAGACCTGAAACCAAATGGCAATCAACAGGGCCGGATTAAGGTGTCATACGTACCGTGCCGATAATCAGCTAGGCTGGGGGCCCTGTATAAAAACTAGCCCAGTCGCAAACGGTGTCCTCAGATATCTGGCAGCCTCTGAGTGTAAAAGCCTTACCCCCGTATGGGAGCTCTGCGGGGGCGGACCGATTTTCTCGCCTTACTCGTGGGAACAAAATATGAATGAAAGAAAAAAAAACCATACTGAGACGATGAAGAAGATGGAGAAGGATGAAGGTACTTCAAGAAGGGGATTTGAGGAGAGCCCATCAAATAGTCCTTTTAGACGGTGCCCGGTATTACTGCGTACACCTCCAACTGCAGCTCGCTCAAATTCCTCACCACCGGCGGTGGTAAGGGAAAATGAGCACGAAGGCAGCATGGAGGCTAATGTCGGAGAAATATTCCAGAAGACTGATGGTGTTCTGGCCAAAATGAGAGCTGCAACTCTCAGGCAACCGAACGTCAGCTCGGAAATAAAAGATGGCATGGCGGTGCTCCAGGATGCCCTGGACACGTTAAAAAGCTTGTGGAGCCGGAAAACATGCACAAAAAGAATGGACAGCGGAACTCAAACGGAGATCCCAAGAAAAATGAGAGACTGTGCTGTCCAGACAGGCGAAAAGAGGGCATTTGATACCACGAAAGCCCAAAAAACGATGACTGTGATGCTGCCAGAAATAGTCACAAGTGGAATGCTGAAAAGAGGAGCTACTAGCCCGGCGGAAAAAGCGGCCATACCTAAAAAGAAGAAAGAGAAGGAAATGACTCCTCCACTTTCCGCCAACGTACAGCAGTGGACAGAAGTAAAGAGGAAAAAGAGGAGGGCCAGGCGAAGAACAAAAAATCTTACAGCCGAAGAGCCTAAGACAAAAGTACCTGAAGCTTCCCAAGATAAAGTAGCGGTAAATGCCAAAAAATTAAGAACCAAAGGACGTCGGCCCGCCGTTACCATCAAGCCAGCGGAGGGTAAATCATATGCGGATGTCCTAAGAAGCATCAAGGCGAAAGTTAAACCGGAGGAAACAGGTGCGGAAATAAAGGCAATCCGGCAAACACGGGATGGCAAGGTTCTTCTTGAAATCACCGGCCAGAAAAGCTTGGGAAGTTTCACAAAGGCCCTAGAAGATGCAGTGGGCACTCTAGGTAGCGTGAAGAGCATCGTACAGATGAGGTCCGTAGCAGTGAACGATTTGGACTGCCTTACTGAGCGGACTGAAGTGGAGCAGGCACTGAGGAGGGATCTCGGAGATGTCGCAGTAATGAGGGTTGGTCTTACAGCGCCAAATTCGAGGTCACAACTGACAGCCATCGTTGAACTTCCTGAGCAAGCTGCCGAAAAGCTGCTGAAGCAGGGAAGGCTCAAAGTAGGATGGGTTTCTTGCAGGGTTACGTCACGGACCGATGTCAAACGCTGCTACAGGTGTCTAAATTACGGTCACGTGGCTGGTTCTTGCAGGGGACCTGACCGAAGCAAAGCCTGCTACCGCTGCGGAAAGGAGGGTCATGTTGCTAAGGCCTGTAAAGAAAAGGCACACTGCATACTCTGTGCCGAAGCGGGTGTGCAACAGGAAAGTCTAGGCCACACTCTAGGCACAGGGTTATGCAAGGTGTTCAGAGACGCTCTGAGAAAGGCCAAAGAGACTGGAAAATGATCAGCGTCCTCCAGGCAAACTTAAATCGTAGCCGAGTGGCAGATGACCTCCTGCATCAGCTTGCTCGGGAGAAGAGTTCCGACATACTGCTCATTAGTGAGCAGTATATGGACAGAACCACTTCTTGGTTCTCGGACGAGCTTGGTACGGCGGCTATTTGGATACCTGATGCAGCGAAAATCCCGGTACGAGAGCATGGGCGCGGGCGTGGGTTCGTCTGGGTTAAATACGCGGATATCACATTTATAAGCGTCTATCTGACACCCAACGAAGTCATAGCGGATTTCCGAGCGAAATTGGCGAACCTTGAGGATACGGTTTTGAACACGACGGGTCGCGTAGTGATTGGTGGCGATTTCAACGCTAAGGCAACCGAGTGGGGAATGCCCTACCCTGACTCAAGGGGAAGCGAGGTGTTAGGGTTGGCATCCAGAACCGGTTTACTTGTGCTGAATGTCGGCTCGACATCTACTTTTCGTCGACCGGGGTATTCAGAAACCATTCCCGACGTATCCTTTGCCTGTGAGCGCTTGGCCGCTTTGGTCGAAGGCTGGCATGTGATCGAGGACTACACGGGCAGTGACCATCAGTACATTGTATTCGTGGTCCGTGAGAGGCGGCAACTCCAAAGAACAATAAATAGCAGACCACAGCGCTGGAACATGGGGAGAATTGACGAAGCGGTATTTGCAGCGATCATCCGGGGAGGTGTCCAAATGCAGGTCGAGGGGCAGCCTGCAACCCCTCACCAGGCAGGGCCGTTGGTGGATGCCACTCTACGTCAAATCACCCTAGCCTGCGACCGCTCAATGCCTCGGAGGCGAATTCCTCATGGAAAACAGCCAATGTACTGGTGGACAGCCGAGATAGCTGACCTCCGGAGAGATTGTCTCCGACTGCGGAGAAAGGCTCAGAGAGCTAGAACGGAGGAGGAGGTTAGGATCAGGTCCTCGGACCACAAGGAGAAAAAGCGCCAGTTGCGACGTGCAATCAATCACAGCAAGGCGAGATGCTGGGAAGCACTGAGAGAGGATATAAACTCAGATCCATGGGGCTTAGGTTACAAAATTGTAACCCAGAAAATTGGGGCACTGAAAACCCCTCCGCCCATGGACATGCGGACCACAACGCGCCTAGTTAAAGCCCTCTTTCCAGTGCATCTCCAGCGAGCTGCTAGAGTATACAACCGGGATGGCGCTTCCCCGTTTACAATGGAGGAGCTGGAAGTGGCCATCCAATCTCTCAAGGTCAAGAAGGCCCCAGGTCCAGACGGTATCCAAGGAGAGATATTAAAGCTGGTTTTTCGGTATAATCCGAATATTCTGTTGAGTATGTACAATGCCTGTCTCTCAGCGGGAATTTTCCCCAAGTGTTGGAAGACAGCTAGGCTGGTACTTATCAGCAAGGAGAAAGGAGACCCGGAGCTGCCTTCCTCATACCGTCCGCTCTACCGTCCGCTCTGCATGCTGGACACTGCGGGAAAGGTTCTTGAGAAGTTACTCAAGCCAAGGCTGTTGTCTGCCATCGAGGCAGCTGGAGGTTTGTCTCCGCGTCAGTACGGTTTCAGGGCTGGTCGTTCCACAGCAGATGCCATTGTGGAAGTCACATCTGCGATGAGCAGGGCCGAGGACCACAACCATTTCTCACGTCGTATAGTCCTCCTTGTGACTTTAGACGTGAAAAATGCGTTTAATTCGGCCAGATGGAGCGACATGCTCCAAGCTCTAGAGCAGGAATTTCGTGTTCCGGTAGGAATGATCAGCGACTACCTTGACGACCGTACAGTACTCTTCGATACGACTGAAGGACAAGGGAGTATCACTGTCTCTGGAGGTGCAGCACAAGGTTCAATCCTCGGTCCCGACCTTTGGAATGCCGCATACGACAGTCTGTTGCGATTAAACATGCCGGATGAGTCAATGCTGGTCGGATATGCGGACGACGTTGCCGTGCTGATAGCAGCGCGAAACGTGGAGCTCGCCCAATTGAAGCTCAATCAGACCATGCGGTCCATCCTTTCTTGGATGGACAGCCGCGGACTGTCGTTGGCATTGAGCAAGACGGAGGTCGTAGTGCTGACAAAAAGGAGGATGAACCTTGAGCTCCAGATGCGCATCGGCGAAGAAGAGGTGCAGACAAGACGGGCGGTAAAATATCTCGGCATCATGATTGACAGCAGGCTAAATTACTTTGAGCAGATCAAGAAGACTGCTGACAGGGCCGCAAATGGTGTCATGGCGCTGGCTCGATTGATGGCCAACATAGGTGGACCAAGATCGAGTCGGAGGCGGCTACTGATGTCCGCGGTCCAATCAGTCTTGCTGTATGGTGCCGAGATATGGGGTCATGCTATCGCAAAGGAGTGCTATCGGATAAGGCTGGGTCGGGTCCAAAGGCTGGCGGCGTTGCGAGTGGCGTCTGCTTACAGAACTGTCTCGGAGCCAGCTGTCCTGGTTATCGCTGGCGTCATTCCAATTGCCCTACTCGCAAGGGAGCGTCAGGCGATATACCGGAGAAAGGCCGAAGGAAATATAGAGTCAGTGCAGAAGGAAGAGCGGAATCGCACGCTTCGACAATGGCAGGAGAACTGGGAACTGGAGGAACGAGGGATATGGACGAGGCGGCTCATCGGGGAGGTTACCCCATGGGTAGAAAGACGACATGGAGAGGTAGATTACTACTTCACTCAGCTGCTGAGTGGACATGGATACTTTCGGGCCTATCTGCACAAGATGGGGAAGGCACGTTCAGCGGAGTGCATATATTGCCACATGCACGATGATGCTGAGCACACTTTTTTCATCTGTGAAAGGTGGGCTCGAGAGCGTGTGCAGCTAAGGGAAGTTGTACCGCGGTTCTCTCCGGACACAGTGGTGGGCCACATTTTACAGGGTAGGGGAGCGTGGGACAGTTTGTCACTCTTTGCGCAGAAAATACTGCGGAAAAAGAAGGTGGACCTAGACACCACAGAGGTCCAACCTACAGACTTTGGCTAGGCAGCAGCCTTCAAGGCGATGGCATTGGACCTAGCCCGAAGTAATGTGACAAACGGTTCCAGGCTAGTGTCCGTGGAGAGCGGGAGGTTTTTTAGTCGGTATGCCCAATATGGGAGACTCCGACATTTGTTGGACGCACGTGCGCCCTTCATCCATAAAGGATTTTCCCTTCTAAAAAAAAAAAAAAAAAAAAAAAAAAAAAATTATTATTATTATTATTATTATTATTATTATTATTATTATTATTATTATTATTATTATTATTATTATTATTATTATTATTATTATTATTATTATTATTATTATTATTATTATTATTATTATTATTATTATTATTATTATTATTATTATTATTATTATTATTATTATTATTATTATTATTATTATTATTATTATTATTATTATTATTATTATTATTATTATTATTATTATTATTATTATTATTATTATTATTATTATTATTATTATTATTATTATTATTATTATTATTATTATTATTATTATTATTATTATTATTATTATTATTATTATTATTATTATTATTATTATTATTATTATTATTATTATTATTATTATTATTATTATTATTATTATTATTATTATTATTATTATTATTATTATTATTATTATTATTATTATTATTATTATTATTATTATTATTATTATTATTATTATTATTATTATTATTATTATTATTATTATTATTATTATTATTATTATTATTATTATTATTATTATTATTATTATTATTATTATTATTATTATTATTATTATTATTATTATTATTATTATTATTATTATTATTATTATTATTATTATTATTATTATTATTATTATTATTATTATTATTATTATTATTATTATTATTATTATTATTATTATTATTATTATTATTATTATTATTATTATTATTATTATTAATATTATTATTATTATTATTATTATTATTATTATTATTATTCCCCCACATGGTAGTGACCTTGACGTGGTGTGGGGGCCTAGGTTGCAGTGATTCATCAGGCTGTGCTGGAGGGAGTATGTTCTCCTGGTAGGGTCACCCAATTCAGATTGGCTGATGATGAGCAGCTTACAAACTACTACCGACCCCCTAATCCAGTGGTGTCATGCGACCCGTGCCCAGTGGACTAGTTGGTAGCAAGGGGGTAAAACACTTAGCTACCGATAACGGAGCCTCCCTGATACCAGGTCACCTCAGGGAGTATTATTGACCTTACCACAGTAACGGGCCTCTGCTGTGGTGGACCTTACATTGCCGCGATACTCGTGGGAACAAAATGGAGATAAATAAAAACAAAAACATGAAGAAAGTAGTAGTGGAAGAAAGAGCAGGGATAGGCATGACCCCATTCATGAGGAGCGGGAAGACGCCTAGATCTCCCCCGGCACCCCTGGGGTTGCACGGTCCTGAACAGGCACAGGAGAAACTAGGTACACCGGCGAATACAGAGGAGATCCAAACCACCGATCTCATGCTGGAAACGCCAATGAGCAGCTTGCATAAACAAGTGGAGGAAAAAGCATGCAGCCACAAAAAAGACCCTGAAAGAGAGGAAGAAACACAGCTCCTACTGATTCAGGAGCTTACAAAAACGATGATGGCGGCAGTTTCAAAACAAAAGAACGTTAGCATGGAGGTTAAGAACGGACTGCTAAAGCTCCAGGAGGCGGTAGAAGTGATATTTCACTGCAAGAGTGAAAAGAGTAAAAAGCTCACCCTTGAAGCTAGAAATCAGGCCCAAAGCCCCAGACAAGTACCGCCAACGGACAAGAAGAGAGGAAGGGAGATAGAGGGGTCTCCTATCAGCTGTACAGAAACCCCACCACCCAGAAAAAGGAAAAATGTTGAAAACCGAGGCGAAGGCGAATGGATAGTCGTCCAAAACAACAAAAATAAAACCTTTAACCGACCGCCAGGTGAAGCAGATACTTCTAGACAGCGACGCTTCCCTAGGGAAAAAGGGGCAACGAACAGCCAAAGTGCTGGGAAAAAAGAAAACGGCGAAGGAAAGAGAAGGAGAAGGAGAAGAAGTAGGAGTAGGCTGTTTAAAAGGCCGCGACCAGAGGCCATTATAATTAAGCCCGCCGAAGGCAAAACATATGCTGAGATTCTGAGGGAAATACGGGAGCGAGTAAACCCAGACGCTTCCAAAGCCGACATAAAGGGAATCCGGAAGACACAAAACGGAGCGGTTCTGCTGGAATTAAACAATAAGGCAGAAGGAAAGGAGGAAATCAAGGAGGAACTCCGAAAGAGTCTAGGGAAAATGGCAGACGTTAAAGACCTAACGGCCAAAACAACATTGGAGATACGGGACTTGGATAGTCTCACTACAAGCGAAGAGGTGCAAGCAGCACTTAATAGAGACTTGGGAAAGGAGGTTCAATGTAGGTTCAGCCTAACTAAACCGAACAAGAGAGAGCAAATGCTGGCCTTTATAGAAATGGAGGAAAAAGACGCCAGGGAACTCCTGAAGACAGCAAAGATAAGAATAGGGCTAATCAGATGTAGAATACGGGAAAGAACACCAGTAGTGCGCTGTTATAGGTGCATGAACTTTGGACACTTCAGAAGAGACTGCAAAGAGCCTAACCGAGAGGATACGTGCTATAAATGTGGACAGAAAGGTCACAAGATTAAAAGCTGCACGCAAGCTGCGAAATGCATCCTGTGTACGGAAATTAAGGCAAAGGCAACGAGCCATGTGTCAGGTACGAAAGACTGCAGTGCATTTCGGAGAGCTCTTGAGGAAGTCAGGAAAAATAGAAAAAATAGAAGATGATAAAAGTTCTTCAAGGAAATATGCATAGAAGTCGAGTAGCAGATGATCTCTTAACACAGATCACGCTTGAAAAAGAAATTGATGTTCTAATAATCAGCGAGCAGTACGTCCACCGGAGCAGAAACAACTGGTTCTCAGATGTCACCGACACGGCGGCAATCTGGATCCCAAACCCTGGAAAAATACACGCATTGGAACATGGAGCCGGAAATGGCTTCGTTTGGGTTAAGAGTAGCCAGTTCACCATCATAAGCTGCTATTTAACACCAAACCAAACGGCGCAGGAATACCAGGAGATGATCGAGAATCTAGAGGACGCAGTATCGGAACAAGAAGGGCAGAAAATTATTGGTGGCGATTTTAATGCAAAAGCAGTGGAGTGGGGAATGCCCACCACGAACAGCAGAGGATCGCAGATTTTAGACATGGCAGCCAGACAAGGGCTGATAATCATAAACTCCGGAAGCACAACAACGTTTCGGCGACCAGGGTACGCAGAAACAATACCGGACATCTCCCTGGCTACACAGAATATAGCGGCATTTATTACTGATTGGGTAGTTATGGAGGACTACACAGGGAGCGATCATCAGTACATTACGTTCAATATAAATATTAGAGAAGAAATGATATCCGAGAGCACAACGGAAAGTTCTAGATATAACGTGAATAAACTCGATACTAGAAGATTGAGTGAATCACTTAGATATAGCCTAGGTGACACAATGCAGGCAGGTGTAGAGCTAGAAGGTAGGATAAAAGCTGAGGCAGTGGTAGAGCAGACAATGAGTGCACTCATACTAGCCTGCGAGGAGTCAATGCCGCGAAAGAGGAAATTTACAAAAAGAAAACCGGTATACTGGTGGAATGAAGAAATAGCGGAGCTACGAAGAAGGTGTCAGCATCTTCGAAGAATTGCACAGCGATCACGGAACAGAGCGGATGCAACGGAAAAAATGGCAGCATATAAAATAAGCCGCAAAACACTCAGGAAAACCATAAAATTGAGCAAAAAGGTTGAATGGAAAAAGCTTTGCGAAGATGTAAACAGTGACCCTTGGGGGCTAGGATACAAGATAGTCATGAAGAAGTTGAAAATAGCTACAGCAACAAATTCAATCGAAGAGAGCTCGATGGAAAATATAGTAGATATTTTATTCCCAGCGCACCCGATAAGAAACTGGAGTGATGTGATGGTTTCACCAGAGGAAGTACCAGCTTTCACGCAGGAGGAACTTGTGGAAGCAACAAAAACTATGAAGAATAAGAAAGCTCCAGGCCCTGATGGGATTCCAGCGGAAGTCATCAAAGCCGTGGTGGAAACTTGCCCGCAAATGATGCTGAATATGTACAACACATGTCTAAAAGAAGGCGTTTTCAGCAAAAGATGGAAGGTAGCTCGACTTGTCTTAATCGACAAAGGGAAAGGCGGCAGAGTCTCACCGTCCTCGTTCAGACCACTGTGTATGCTGGACACGGCTGGAAAGCTCCTCGAAAGGCTATTGAAACCCAGAATAGAAGAGGCGATACGAACGACCGGTGGTCTGTCAGATATGCAATTCGGATTCAGACAAGGAAGATCAACAATAGATGCAATACGAGTTGTAATGGAAAAGGTAGAAGCGGCGGAAGCAAGGAACCATTTCTCAAGAAGAATAGTTGTCTTTGTTACCTTGGACGTGAAAAACGCCTTCAACTCGGCAAGATGGGAAGACATGATTGATGCCCTGGAAAAAAATTTCAGCATTCCAGCATATCTGCTCAGGATGGTAAAAGACTACCTGAGAGAACGCAGCCTTCAGTATGAAACCAAGATCGGCAGTGTAATCAAAAGCGTAACATCCGGCGCAGCACAAGGATCGATCCTAGGACCGGACCTGTGGAATATATTATACAATAGCTTGCTGGAGGCAGAAATGCCAGATGATATAACTCTAGTAGGCTTTGCAGACGACCTAGGTGCAATAATATCAGCTCGGACCATGGAAGATGCGCAAATCAGGTTGAATCAAGTCATGAGAAGAGTGAGTAGCTGGATGAACAGACACGGCTTAGAGCTTGCGGAAGCAAAAACCGAAATTGTCCTACTCACAAAAAAGAGGATGAGAACCATTGTGCCAATGGAAGTGGGGCCTGTGGTCATTCAAACTAAGGAAGCTTCGAGGTATCTTGGTGTCATGTTGGATACCAAACTAAATTTTTGGAGGCATATCAAAAAAGCTACAGACAAGGCGGCCGTGATAACCAAGAATTTGAGCAGATTAATGGCGAACATCGGTGGACCTTCACCGTGCAAAAGGAGGCTGTTAATGTCCACGACACATTCAGTGCTCCTGTACGGTGCGGAGATTTGGGCAGATGCCCTAAATAGAGAGTATTGCCGGAAGCCCATGGAAGCGGTACAACGAAGAGGGGCTCTGCGGGTAGCGTGCTCCTACCGGACGGTCTCATACCCAGCTGTAAATGTTATTGCAGGCGTGATACCGATAACATTGTTAGCCCGAGAGAGGAAACAGATATATAATAGGGCTGCGGGAAGAGACAGAAAAGAAGTGTCAGGAGACGCGAGGAGACAAAGCCTAGAAAAATGGCAAGAACAATGGAATGGGGAACACAGAGGACGCTGGACCGCAAGATTGATACCACAACTAGCGGTTTGGGTTAACCGGAGGCACGGCGAAGTGAACTTCTATACCACGCAAATGCTCTCGGGGCATGGATACTTTCGAGCTTATTTATTCAGAATGAATAAAGTAAACAGTCCGCGATGTCGCCACTGCGACACAGCGGAAGATACGGTCGAGCATACTTTTTTCGAGTGCGACGTCGCAGCGGAGGAAAGAAGCGTTCTAACTCGAATCGTAGGGGATGTTACGCCGGATAATATAACCACCATAATGATAGACACGGAAGAAAATTGGAACGCCGTGTCAGTCTACGTCGAGGCGGTATTACGAAAGAAGAAGAGACTGGGCTACTTAGAAGACTCGGAATAGATCTTCTAAGTTAGGAAATAGACCCCAGTGTAGTCTGGTTTCTGCTTTTGAGTCTGGCGTGGTCTGCTTGGCACCAATGGCATACAGGCTTACTGGTGCCGCAGTTTTGTTTGTGTTAAATTAACAACAAATTTAACTCTGCGACACTAGTTACTGCTGATGCTGTCGGCGTGTGGTAGATCTCGGTAGACTTATGAGCGAAATTAGATAAAACGTGTCGCTGTTTTGTTATAAAGCACAGTAGTACTGTTTTTTGTTATTTTTGTTACATATGGAAGTAGATAGTAACTCGCCAAATAGTTGGGCCTACGCAAAACGACTTTGGGAGCCAAGTAGCTATTTGTAGAATAGATGTAGAACAGAAATAACCTAGTCCAGCATCTTGAGGCAGCTTGACATGCTGGAAGCTGCTTCAAGACAGCACTTCTAGGAACTATGTAGCTCTGTATAGAATAGTTTTTAGTTTTCTAGTTATTTGTAGAATAGATGTAAACAGAAAGAACCTAGTCCAGCGTTTTGAGGCAGCTTGACATGTTGGAAGCTACTTCAAAACAGCACCTCTAGGGATTATATAGCTCTGTTCAGAATAGTTTTGTTTTGTAAATGGGAAATAACCTAGCCATAATAGAAAAGGCTTAGAAAATTAATATTGTCTTAGTAATAATATTAGAAGAGGGACAGTAGATTTTATTTTTCTGTCTGCCGCTGTCGATAGATATATGCAGAGAAGAGCGAACGGGATAATTCACACGGAAACACCGAAGTCAGCACTTTTTCGCCAGTTTGAAGAAATGCTAACGCGGTTCCAAACTGGGATATACATCGTGGGTCAAGGGAACAGATGGTGGGGGTTTTTAGCCGGTCGGTTGGTTCCTTTTTTGCAGTGCGTCTTAGTGTAATGCAAAAAGAAACCGACCAACCCGGCACTCGGTAGTCTGTTAAGCAGATTTTCCCCGCGACACCATCTATAACCGTAAAAAAGCAAAAAAAAAAAAAAAAAAAAAAAAAATTATTATTATTATTATTATTATTATTATTATTATTATTATTATTATTATTATTATTATTATTATTATTATTATTATTATTATTATTATTATTATTATTATTATTATTATTATTATTATTATTATTATTATTATTATTATTATTATTATTATTATTATTATTATTATTATTATTATTATTATTATTATTATTATTATTATTATTATTATTATTATTATTATTATTATTATTATTATTATTATTATTATTATTATTATTATTATTATTATTATTATTATTATTATTATTATTATTATTATTATTATTATTATTATTATTATTATTATTATTATATTTATTATTATTATTATATTAAAGTGTCAGGAGACGCGAGGAGACAAAGCCTAGAAAAATGGCAAGAACAATGGAATGGGGAACACAGAGGACGCTGGACCGCAAGATTGATACCACAACTAGCGGTTTGGGTTAACCGGAGGCACGGCGAAGTGAACTTCTATACCACGCAAATGCTCTCGGGGCATGGATACTTTCGAGCTTATTTATTCAGAATGAATAAAGTAAACAGTCCGCGATGTCGCCACTGCGACACAGCGGAAGATACGGTCGAGCATACTTTTTTCGAGTGCGACGTCGCAGCGGAGAAAAGAAGCGTTCTAACTCGAATCGTAGGGGATGTTACGCCGGATAATATAACCACCATAATGATAGACACGGAAGAAAATTGGAACGCCGTGTCAGTCTACGTCGAGGCGGTATTACGAAAGAAGAAGAGACTGGGCTACTTAGAAGACTCGGAATAGATCTTCTAAGTTAGGAAATAGACCCCAGTGTAGTCTGGTTTCTGCTTTTGAGTCTGGCGTGGTCTGCTTGGCACCAATGGCATACAGGCTTACTGGTGCCGCAGTTTTGTTTGTGTTAAATTAACAACAAATTTAACTCTGCGACACTAGTTACTGCTGATGCTGTCGGCGTGTGGTAGATCTCGGTAGACTTATGAGCGAAATTAGATAAAACGTGTCGCTGTTTTGTTATGTAGCACAGTAGTACTGTTTTTTGGTTATTTTTGTTACATATGGAAGTAGATAGTAACTCGCCAAATAGTTGGGCCTACGCAAAACGACTTTGGGAGCCAAGTAGCTATTTGTAGAATAGATGTAGAACAGAAATAACCTAGTCCAGCATCTTGAGGCAGCTTGACATGCTGGAAGCTGCTTCAAGACAGCACTTCTAGGAACTATGTAGCTCTGTATAGAATAGTTTTTAGTTTTCTAGTTATTTGTAGAATAGATGTAAACAGAAAGAACCTAGTCCAGCGTTTTGAGGCAGCTTGACATGTTGGAAGCTACTTCAAGACAGCACCTCTAGGGATTATATAGCTCTGTTTAGAATAGTTTTGTTTTGTAAATGGGAAATAACCTAGCCATAATAGAAAAGGCTTAGAAAATTAATATTGTCTTAGTAATAATATTAGAAGAGGGACAGTAGATTTTATTTTTCTGTCTGCCGCTGTCGATAGATATATGCAGAGAAGAGCGAACGGGATAATTCACACGGAAACACCGAAGTCAGCACTTTTTCGCCAGTTTGAAGAAATGCTAACGCGGTTCCAAACTGGGATATACATCGTGGGTCAAGGGAACAGATGGTGGGGGTTTTTAGCCGGTCGGTTGGTTCCTTTTTTGCAGTGCGTCTTAGTGTAATGCAAAAAGAAACCGACCAACCCGGCACTCGGTAGTCTGTTAAGCAGATTTTCCCCGCGACACCATCTATAACCGTAAAAAAGCAAAAAAAAAAAAAAAAAAAAAAAAAAAAAAAAAAAAAAAAAAATATTATTATTATTATTATTATTATTATTATTATTATTATTATTATTATTATTATTATTATTATTATTATTATTATTATTATTATTATTATTATTATTATTATTATTATTATTATTATTATTATTATTATTATTATTATTATTATTATTATTATTATTATTATTATTATTATTATTATTATTATTATTATTATTATTATTATTATTATTATTATTATTATTATTATTATTATTATTATTATTATTATTATTATTATTATTATTATTATTATTATTATTATTATTATTATTATTATTATTATTATTATTATTATTATTATTATTATTATTATTATTATTATTATTATTATTATTATTATTATTATTATTATTATTATTATTATTATTATTATTATTATTATTATTATTATTATTATTATTATTATTATTATTATTATTATTATTATTATTATTATTATTATTATTATTATTATTATTATTATTATTATTATTATTATTATTATTATTATTATTATTATTATTATTATTATTATTATTATTATTATTATTATTATTATTATTATTATTATTATTATTATTATTATTATTATTATTATTATTATTATTATTATTATTATTATTATTATTATTATTATTATTATTATTATTATTATTATTATTATTATTATTATTATTATTATTATTATTATTATTATTATTATTATTATTATTATTATTATTTTTATTATTATTATTATTATTATTATTATTATTATTATTATTATTATTATTATTATTATTATTATTATTATTATTATTATTATTATTATTATTATTATTATTATTATTATTATTATTATTATTATTATTATTATTATTATTATTATTATTATTATTATTATTATTATTATTATTATTATTATTATTATTATTATTATTATTATTATTATTATTATTATTATTATTATTATTATTATTATTATTATTATTATTATTATTATTATTATTATTATTATTATTATTATTATTATTATTATTATTATTATTATTATTATTATTATTATTATTATTATTATTATTATTATTATTATTATTATTATTATTATTATTATTATTATTATTATTATTATTATTATTATTATTATTATTATTATTATTATTATTATTATTATTATTATTATTATTATTATTATTATTATTATTATTATTATTATTATTATTATTATTATTATTATTATTATTATTATTATTATTATTATTATTATTATTATTATTATTATTATTATTATTATTATTATTATTATTATTATTATTATTATTATTATTATTATTATTATTATTATTATTATTATTATTATTATTATTATTATTATTATTATTATTATTATTATTATTATTATTATTATTATTATTATTATTATTATTATTATTATTATTATTATTATTATTATTATTATTATTATTATTATTATTATTATTATTATTATTATTATTATTATTATTATTATTATTATTATTATTATTATTATTATTATTATTATTATTATTATTATTATTATTATTATTATTATTATTATTATTATTATTATTATTATTATTATTATTATTATTATTATTATTATTATTATTATTATTATTATTATTATTATTATTATTATTATTATTATTATTATTATTATTATTATTATTATTATTATTATTATTATTATTATTATTATTATTATTATTATTATTATTATTATTATTATTATTATTATTATTATTATTATTATTATTATTATTATTATTATTATTATTATTATTATTATTATTATTATTATTATTATTATTATTATTATTATTATTATTATTATTATTATTATTATTATTATTATTATTATTATTATTATTATTATTATTATTATTATTATTATTATTATTATTATTATTATTATTATTATTATTATTATTATTATTATTATTATTATTATTATTATTATTATTATTATTATTATTATTATTATTATTATTATTATTATTATTATTATTATTATTATTATTATTATTATTATTATTATTATTATTATTATTATTATTATTATTATTATTATTATTATTATTATTATTATTATTATTATTATTATTATTATTATTATTATTATTATTGGGAGGTAAAGGCTGGTATATGGTCTCAGACAAACGTTCTACCAACGGACGTCTTGAAAAAAACTGGGAAACGCCTACTGTAATTATCAGCTCTGCCAGCAAATCCTAATCTCACCTCCTCGAAGGTAGGTAACATAGTTATCTGCCGGGCACCTCCTGGTAACATACTTAGTATGGCTAACGAGATAGGGTAAAAGCGAATATTTGGCGCTCTAACTAAATAAAACACGTTGGTGCAGGACGGGCGTGTATTACTCGTACAAGCGCGAAATGCTCGAAATCCAAGCGCGTCTGTATTCGTAGCGAGCGGCGACTTGGTCGGCGTCTGTACTCCATGTTAGGAGCGGCCGGAATTAAAAACGGAGATGAGTAACTCCATAAAGACTCAGTTTATAAATATGCAATGGATAAAACAATATATATAAATACCCCAGGTGGTAATCTAGCTATGCTAGAGAATCCATCCTCCAAGGAGGCCGATCCCACGGATTCTGGGGGGGATCGCTTATTGCTAAAAAATAAATCTGTGCCAAATGACCCGGCTAGCAACCGGCGCTTAGAGGTATGCGGGCCTCTAAGTGTTAAATATGTTACCGAAGAACAGAAGAAACAAAAGCAGCAACCAAAAATGGGAAGTTACCCATTTCAAAGAAGCAACAAAATAGCTCGTTCTCCAATTAAAGGAGCATCAGCCGAACTCACTAAATGCAGTAAGAAACTGATCATCATACCAGAAAAGACGGTAAATGGAGGAACGCCGAAAGAAGGTATACACAAATTATCAGTTTCCCAAATTGAAACATCAAGGAAAATCCCTGAAGATATGGAGGAACAGCAACTTCAGAAAATACAACATCTGACAGAAATCATGCTGCAAGCTGCTGCCAAGCAGAAAAACATTAGTATGGACATCAAAAATGGCCTAATAAAGTTACAGGAAGCGATAGAAGTAATTTTCGAAGGCAGAATCCAAAGGAAGGAACAAACGAAAAATACCAGCGAAATCCCCAGCATAGGAGAGCAAAATGCAGCATTAACCTCCTCAAATGGTAAGAAACGAGGCAGAGAGATCTATGCAGATGAGCATGGTCACACCGACACCCCTCCTGCATACAAGAAAGGAAGAGAAGCAGAAGAAAGTGGTTGGACACTTGTGCAAACTAGAACTTCAGCGCAGCGACAACCCAGATCGAACGAAGGTAAAGTACTGCCAGGAAAAAAAGAAGCAGCGAGTAGCCAAAGAACACGGAAGAGAAGAAGTAAGATGTCACACTCGGAAAAGCAGAAGAGTACAAGGCCCCGATCAGAAGCAATACTGATAAAACCCACCACAGGGAAGACTTACGCTGAAATCCTAAAGGAAATAAAAGGAAGGGTAAACCCTGAAAAAACAGAGATCGAAATCAGAGGAATCCGCAGAACTCAAAATGGGGATGTGCTGCTGGAAATGGGGAAAGGCCCGAAAGAAAAAGGTAAATTCACCAAGGAGTTACAGGAAGCTCTAGGGACTTCGGCTAGTGTAAGGAATCTCACACCAAAGACTGCGATAGAGATTAAAGACTTGGATTGTGTAACAACCATTGAGGAAGTTCAAAAGGCTATAAATAAGGAATTAACGGAAGTTGTCGAATGCAAAATACATTTGACAGCACCAAATGGCAGGGAACAGATAACTGCGGTTGTAGTTATGGAAGAAAGCGATGCCAAAAAATTACTGGTAACATCGAAAATAAAAATTGGATGGATCAGATGCAGAATTAGGGAGAGAACAGAAGTTAAGCGATGCTACAAATGCCTTAACTTCGGCCACTTAAGGAGGCAATGCAAATATGAAGATCGTAGAGACTGCTGCTACAAGTGCGGACAAAAAGGACACACAGTCAAAAACTGTAAGCAAAAGGCAAGGTGCTGTTTGTGTGCAGAAATAAAAGCAGAAAGTCTGGAGCACGTGTCAGGATCCGGTTTGTGTAGAGTGTTTCGAACTGCACTTGAGGAGAGTAAAAAGCATAAAAATAATTAAGCTCTTACAAGGTAATTTGCACAGGAGCAAAACGGCCGATGATCTACTTTTACAGCTCGTCCGAGAAAAGAATATCGACGTAGTAATTATCAGCGAGCAGTACAAAAATAAAGATTATCAGAATTGGTTCTCGGATGTCACAAGTACAGCAGCCATCTGGGTAGTAAATCAAGGGAAAATACAAATTAACAGCCATGGAGCCGGAAATGGGTTTGTATGGATCACAAACGGCAAAGAAACAATAATAAGCTGTTACCTAACTCCAAATCAAACGGCACAGGAATATCGACAGAAAATGGAGCAACTAGAAGATAAGATAATAGAACTAGGAGGAAATGTAGTAGTCGCCGGTGACTTCAATGCTAAAGCAGTGGAGTGGGGATTGCCAGTTACAGATAACAGGGGAAGGCAAATTTTGGAAATGGTAGCAAGACAAAATTTAATTGTGTTAAACTCAGGAAATACCAGCACATTCAGGAGACCCGGGTACACCGAAACTATACCCGATATATCCCTAGCAACAGAAGAACTTGCTAACAACATAGAAAACTGGATGGTTCTAGAGGATTATACTGGCAGCGATCATCAGTATATACAATTCGAAATATGCACGAGAAGGAGAGAAAGAAATCGCAACAACCAGCGAGAAGGTACATGGAACGTCAATAAGCTGGATAAAGAAAAAATGGCCGGTGTAATAAGGAGAAATCTAGAAAGAGTAATGCAAGTGCCACAGAACGAAACAGGCAGAGAACGAGCAGAAGCAGTGGTGAAAGTTACTATGGACACCATCGCAAGAGCTTGTGAAGAATCAATGCCCAAGAAGTTTGGAAATAGAAACAGATGCCCTGTATACTGGTGGACAGAAGAAATAGCGGAATTGAGAAGAAAATGTTTGCGTCTCCGCCGCATAGCACAGCGACAGAGAAATGGAGCAGCAGAAACAAGCAAAATAGAGGAATATAGAATAGCGAGAAAAACGCTCCGAATTATAATAAAGAAGAGTAAAATGAAAAACTGGAAAAGTTTGTGTGAAGAAGTAAACAATGATCCCTGGGGACTTGGATACAAAATTGTAATGAAAAGAATCAGAGCACCAGCATCAGAAAATCAGCTAGAAGCGGACGTTATGGAAAATATTGTAAACACACTTTTCCCTACACACCCTAGAAGAAATGTATTGCAGAGGCACGAAGAACCAGGAGAAGCCCCAATTTTTACACAAATAGAACTAGAAGATGCAGTAAAATGTATGAAAAACAAGAAAGCCCCCGGACCTGATAGAATACCAGCAGAGGTCATCAAATTAGTAGCTTCGAATAATCCACAAATGATGCTGAATATGTATAATTGCTGCCTAAAAGAAGGAGTATTCAGCAAAAGGTGGAAAGAAGCAAGACTGGTTTTAATTGACAAAGCTAAAGGAGTAAGAGGAGCAGCATCGTCATACAGGCCACTATGTATGTTAGATACGGCCGGGAAACTCTTCGAAAGGTTAATAAAAACAAGACTGCAAGCAGCAATTCATACAGCTGGTGGACTAGCGAACACACAGTTCGGGTTCAGAAAGGGAAGGTCGACTGTTGACGCTATCAAGGTGGTAACAGAAACTGCGGAAGCCACACGAATGGAAACACATCACTCGAGAAAAATAGTTCTACTTGTTACCTTGGATGTCAAAAATGCCTTTAATTCGGCAAGATGGACTGACATCATAGACGCATTACAAAATAAGTTTACTATACCTACGTACCTTCTGAAAGTTCTAATAGATTACTTAAGCGAGCGAAGATTGATATACAACACGCTAGATGGAAAGAGGATAAAGGATCTTACGGCAGGAGTAGCACAAGGATCAATACTAGGACCAGAACTATGGAATGTTCTGTACAACAGTCTATTATGTATGGAAATGCCTGAAAATATACAGCTAGTAGGTTATGCTGATGATATAGCAGCTATTATAACGGCACGGGATATAGCAGAATCACAGATTAGGCTGAATCAAGTTATGAGAAGAGTGTATAGTTGGATGAGGGAACATAGATTAGAATTAGCAACGGCAAAAACAGAAATCGTTATGCTAACTAAGAAAAGAATACCAACTATAATTCCAATGCAAGTAGGTCCAGAAACAATAATGACCAAAGAATCAGCAAATTACTTAGGAGTTACTATTGATACAAGGCTAACATTTTGGCAACAAATCCAAAAAGTAGCAGATAAAGCAGCAGAAGCTACAATCAAGCTAAGCAAACTTATGGCAAACATTGGAGGACCCAAACCAGAAAAAAGACGAATCATTATGAAAACCGCAGAATCAATCCTTCTATACGGAGCTGAAATCTGGGCACATGCGATGGACAAGAGGTATTGTAAAAAACGCATAGCAGCGGTGCAACGAAGAGGGGCTCTCCGAGTCGCGTGCTCCTATCGAACAGTTTCACATTCGGCGGTCATGGTAATCGCGGGCGTGATTCCGATTGATTTGCTAGCGCAAGAACGAAGAAATATATATATAAGGGATCAAGCAACGAGCCGAGATGTCATTGTAGCAGAGGAAAGAAGGTACACGATGACAAGATGGCAAGAACACTGGAGTAATGATCAGCACGGGCGATGGACGGCTAGATTAATCCCACAAGTAGAAGTCTGGTTTAACCGACACCATGGAGAAGTAAATTTTTACATCACTCAGTTCCTATCAGGCCACGGATATTTTCGATCCTACCTCTACAAGATGGGCAAAGTAAACAATCCAGGATGCAGTCACTGCAGCGCAACACATGACACAGCGCATCACACTTTTTTCGAATGTGATTTAGCAGAAACAGAAAGAGAATCTTTAATAGTAGCAGTAGGAGAATTAACATCAGAAAATATAATTTCTGTAATGCTTGAAAACCAAGAAAAATGGAATGCAATAGCTAAATACATAGAATTAATACTACGCAGGAAGAAAGAGCTCAGATATTTAGAGGACCTAGAAGAAGAATCATAAAAGAAAATTAAAAAAAAGGAACAAGCACGGCCCAACTTGAAGTAATGCGAAAGCGGTTCCGGGTTGGTTTCACCGTGGGAAAAGGAGGTGGTGTATTTGGTGAGTAGACCGAACAAGATCATGGGAGTCTCACATACCCTTGAAGTGCGGACCCTTCAAGATACCTATAAAAGGTTTTCACCACCGACCTACGAAAAAAAAAAAAAAAAAAAAAAAAAAAAAAAAAAAAAAAAAAAATTATTATTATTATTATTATTATTATTATTATTATTATTATTATTATTATTATTATTATTATTATTATTATTATTATTATTATTATTATTATTATTATTATTATTATTATTATTATTATTATTATTATTATTATTATTATTATTATTATTATTATTATTATTATTATTATTATTATTATTATTATTATTATTATTATTATTATTATTATTATTATTATTATTATTATTATTATTATTATTATTATTATTATTATTATTATTATTATTATTATTATTATTATTATTATTATTATTATTATTATTATTATTATTATTATTATTATTATTATTATTATTATTATTATTATTATTATTATTATTATTATTATTATTATTATTATTATTATTATTATTATTATTATTATTATTATTATTATTATTATTATTATTATTATTATTATTATTATTATTATTATTATTATTATTATTATTATTATTATTATTATTATTATTATTATTATTATTATTATTATTATTATTATTATTATTATTATTATTATTATTATTATTATTATTATTATTATTATTATTATTATTATTATTATTATTATTATTATTATTATTATTATTATTATTATTATTATTATTATTATTATTATTATTATTATTATTATTATTATTATTATTATTATTATTATTATTATTATTATTATTATTATTATTATTATTATTATTATTATTATTATTATTATTATTATTATTATTATTATTATTATTATTATTATTATTATTATTATTATTATTATTATTATTATTATTATTATTATTATTATTATTATTATTATTATTATTATTATTATTATTATTATTATTATTATTATTATTATTATTATTATTATTATTATTATTATTATTATTATTATTATTATTATTATTATTATTATTATTATTATTATTATTATTATTATTATTATTATTATTATTATTATTATTATTATTATTATTATTATTATTATTATTATTATTATTATTATTATTATTATTATTATTATTATTATTATTATTATTATTATTATTATTATTATTATTATTATTATTATTATTATTATTATTATTATTATTATTATTATTATTATTATTATTATTATTATTATTATTATTATTATTATTATTATTATTATTATTATTATTATTATTATTATTATTATTATTATTATTATTATTATTATTATTATTATTATTATTATTATTATTATTATTATTATTATTATTATTATTATTATTATTATTATTATTATTATTATTATTATTATTATTATTATTATTATTATTATTATTATTATTATTATTATTATTATTATTATTATTATTATTATTATTATTATTATTATTATTATTATTATTATTATTATTATTATTATTATTATTATTATTATTATTATTATTATTATTATTATTATTATTATTATTATTATTATTATTATTATTATTATTATTATTATTATTATTATTATTATTATTATTATTATTATTATTATTATTATTATTATTATTATTATTATTATTATTATTATTATTATTATTATTATTATTATTATTATTATTATTATTATTATTATTATTATTATTATTATTATTATTATTATTATTATTATTATTATTATTATTATTATTATTATTATTATTATTATTATTATTATTATTATTATTATTATTATTATTATTATTATTATTATTATTATTATTATTATTATTATTATTATTATTATTATTATTATTATTATTATTATTATTATTATTATTATTATTATTCCCCCACATGGTAGTGACCTTGACGTGGTGTGGGGGCCTAGGTTGCATTGATTCATCAGGCTGTGCTGGAGGGAGTATGTTCTCCTGGTAGGGTCACGCAATTCAGATTGGCTGATGATGAGCAGCTTACAAACTACTACCGACCCCCTAATCCAGTGGTGTCATGCGACCCGTGCCCAGTGGACTAGTTGGTAGCAATGGGGTAAAACACTTAGCTACCGATAACGGAGCCTCCCTGATACCAGGTCACCTCAGGGAGTATTATTGACCTTACCACAGTAACGGGCCTCTGCTGTGGTGGACCTTACATTGCCGCGATACTCGTGGGAACAAAATGGAGATAAATAAAAACAAAAACATGAAGAAAGTAGTAGATAGAAGAGTGGAAGAAAGAGCAGGGATGGGCATGACCCCATTCATGAGGAGCGGGAAGACGCCTAGATCTCCCCCGGCACCCGTGGGGTTGCACGGTCCTGAACAGGCACAGGAGAAACTAGGTACACCGGCGAATACAGAGGAGATCCAAACCACCGATCTCATGCTGGAAACGCCAATGAGCAGCTTGCATAAACAAGTGGAGGAAAAAGCATGCAGCCACAAAAAAGACCCTGAAAGAGAGGAAGAAACACAGCTCCTACTGATTCAGGAGCTTACAAAAACGATGATGACGGCAGTTTCAAAACAA
Source organism: Argyra leucocephala (assembly GCA_963942445.1). Taxonomy (NCBI): domain Eukaryota; kingdom Metazoa; phylum Arthropoda; class Insecta; order Diptera; family Dolichopodidae; genus Argyra; species Argyra leucocephala. Next base: position 78,348,897 of record OZ012680.1, on the reverse strand, counting down.
AAGAACGTTAGCATGGAGGTTAAGAACGGACTGCTAAAGCTCCAGGAGGCGGTAGAAGTGATATTTCACTGCAAGAGTGAAAAGAGTAAAAAGCTCACCCTTGAAGCTAGAAATCAGGCCCAAAGCCCCAGACAAGTACCGCCAACGGACAAGAAGAGAGGAAGGGAGATAGAGGGGTCTCCTATCAGCTGTACAGAAACCCCACCACCCAGAAAAAGGAAAAATGTTGAAAACCGAGGCGAAGGCGAATGGATAGTCGTCCAAAACAACAAAAATAAAACCTTTAACCGACCGCCAGGTGAAGCAGATACTTCTAGACAGCGACGCTTCCCTAGGGAAAAAGGGGCAACGAACAGCCAAAGTGCTGGGAAAAAACAAAACGGCGAAGGAAAGAGAAGGAGAAGGAGAAGAAGTAGGAGTAGGCATTTTAAAAGGCCGCGACCAGAGGCCATTATAATTAAGCCCGCCGAAGGCAAAACATATGCTGAGATTCTGAGGGAAATACGGGAGCGAGTAAACCCAGACGCTTCCAAAGCCGACATAAAGGGAATCCGGAAGACACAAAACGGAGCGGTTCTGCTGGAATTAAACAATAAGGCAGAAGGAAAGGAGGAAATCAAGGAGGAACTCCGAAAGAGTCTAGGGAAAATGGCAGACGTTAAAGACCTAACGGCCAAAACAACATTGGAGATACGGGACTTGGATAGTCTCACTACAAGCGAAGAGGTGCAAGCAGCACTTAATAGAGACTTGGGAAAGGAGGTCCAATGTAAGTTCAGCCTAACTAAACCGAACAAGAGAGAGCAAATGCTGGCCTTTATAGAAATGGAGGAAAAAGACGCCAGGGAACTCCTGAAGACAGCAAAGATCAGAATAGGGCTAGTCAGATGTAGAATACGGGAAAGAACACCAGTAGTGCGCTGTTATAGGTGCATGAACTTTGGACACTTCAGAAGAGACTGCAAAGAGCCTAACCGAGAGGATACGTGCTATAAATGTGGACAGAAAGGTCACAAGATTAAAAGCTGCACGCAAGCTGCGAAATGCATCCTGTGTACGGAAATTAAGGCAAAGGCAACGAGCCATGTGTCAGGTACGAAAGACTGCAGTGCATTTCGGAGAGCTCTTGAGGAAGTCAGGAAAAATAGAAAAAATAGAAGATGATAAAAGTTCTTCAAGGAAATATGCATAGAAGTCGAGTAGCAGATGATCTCTTAACACAGATCACGCTAGAAAAAGAAATTGATGTTCTAATAATCAGCGAGCAGTACGTCCACCAGAGCAGAAACAACTGGTTCTCAGATGTCACCGACACGGCGGCAATCTGGATCCCAAACCCTGGAAAAATACACGCATTGGAACATGGGGCCGGAAATGGCTTCGTTTGGGTTAAGAGTAGCCAGTTCACCATCATAAGCTGCTATTTAACACCAAACCAAACGGCGCAGGAATACCAGGAGATGATCGAGAATCTAGAGGACGCAGTATCGGAACAAGAGGGGCAGAAAATTATTGGTGGCGATTTTAATGCAAAAGCAGTGGAGTGGGGAATGCCCACCACGAACAGCAGAGGATCGCAGATTTTAGACATGGCAGCCAGACAAGGGCTGATAATCATAAACTCCGGAAGCACAACAACGTTTCGGCGACCAGGGTACGCAGAAACAATACCGGACATCTCCCTGGCTACACAGAATATAGCGGCATTTATTACTGATTGGGTAGTTATGGAGGACTACACAGGGAGCGATCATCAGTACATTACGTTCAATATAAATATTAGAGAAGAAATGATATCCGAGAGCACAACGGAAAGTTCTAGATATAACGTGAGTAAACTCGATACTAGAAGATTGAGTGAATCACTTAGATATAGCCTAGGTGACACAATGCAGGCAGGTGTAGAGCTAGAAGGTAGGATAAAAGCTGAGGCAGTGGTAGAGCAGACAATGAGTGCACTCATACTAGCCTGCGAGGAGTCAATGCCGCGAAAGAGGAAATTTACAAAAAGAAAACCGGTATACTGGTGGAATGAAGAAATAGCGGAGCTACGAAGAAGGTGTCAGCATCTTCGAAGAATTGCACAGCGATCACGGAACAGAGCGGATGCAACGGAAAAAATGGCAGCATATAAAATAAGCCGCAAAACACTCAGGAAAACCATAAAATTGAGCAAAAAGGTCGAATGGAAAAAGCTTTGCGAAGATGTAAACAGTGACCCTTGGGGGCTAGGATACAAGATAGTCATGAAGAAGTTGAAAATAGCTACAGCAACAAATTCAATCGAAGAGAGCTCGATGGAAAATATAGTAGATATTTTATTCCCAGCGCACCCGATAAGAAACTGGAGTGATGTGATGGTTTCACCAGAGGAAGTACCAGCTTTCACGCAGGAGGAACTTGTGGAAGCAACAAAAACTATGAAGAATAAGAAAGCTCCAGGCCCTGACGGGATTCCAGCGGAAGTCATCAAAGCCGTGGTGGAAACTTGCCCGCAAATGATGCTGAATATGTACAACACATGTCTAAAAGAAGGCGTTTTCAGCAAAAGATGGAAGGTAGCTCGACTTGTCTTAATCGACAAAGGGAAAGGCGGCAGAGTCTCACCGTCCTCGTTCAGACCACTGTGTATGCTGGACACGGCTGGAAAGCTCCTCGAAAGGCTATTGAAACCCAGAATAGAAGAGGCGATACGAACGACCGGTGGTCTGTCAGATATGCAATTCGGATTCAGACAAGGAAGATCAACAATAGATTCAATACGAGTTGTAATGGAAAAGGTAGAAGCGGCGGAAGCAAGGAACCATTTCTCAAGAAGAATAGTTGTCTTTGTTACCTTGGACGTGAAAAACGCCTTCAACTCGGCAAGATGGGAAGACATGATTGATGCCCTGGAAAAAAATTTCAGCATTCCAGCATATCTGCTCAGGATGGTAAAAGACTACCTGAGAGAACGCAGCCTTCAGTATGAAACCAAGATCGGCAGTGTAATCAAAAGCGTAACATCCGGCGCAGCACAAGGATCGATCCTAGGACCGGACCTGTGGAATATATTATACAATAGCTTGCTGGAGGCAGAAATGCCAGATGATATAACTCTAGTAGGCTTTGCAGACGACCTAGGTGCAATAATATCAGCTCGGACCATGGAAGATGCGCAAATCAGGTTGAATCAAGTCATGAGAAGAGTGAGTAGCTGGATGAACAGACACGGCTTAGAGCTTGCGGAAGCAAAAACCGAAATTGTCCTACTCACAAAAAAGAGGATGAGAACCATTGTGCCAATGGAAGTGGGGCCTGTGGTCATTCAAACTAAGGAAGCTTCGAGGTATCTTGGTGTCATGTTGGATACCAAACTAAATTTTTGGAGGCATATCAAAAAAGCTACAGACAAGGCGGCCGTGATAACCAAGAATTTGAGCAGATTAATGGCGAACATCGGTGGACCTTCACCGTGCAAAAGGAGGCTGTTAATGTCCACGACACATTCAGTGCTCCTGTACGGTGCGGAGATTTGGGCAGATGCCCTAAATAGAGAGTATTGCCGGAAGCCCATGGAAGCGGTACAACGAAGAGGGGCTCTGCGGGTAGCGTGCTCCTACCGGACGGTCTCATACCCAGCTGTAAATGTTATTGCAGGCGTGATACCGATAACATTGTTAGCCCGAGAGAGGAAGCAGATATATAATAGGGCTGCGGGAAGAGACAGAAAAGAAGTGTCAGGAGACGCGAGGAGACAAAGCCTAGAAAAATGGCAAGAACAGTGGAATGGGGAACACAGAGGACGCTGGACCGCAAGATTGATACCACAACTAGCGGTTTGGGTTAACCGGAGGCACGGCGAAGTGAACTTCTATACCACGCAAATGCTCTCGGGGCATGGATACTTTCGAGCTTATTTATTCAGAATGAATAAAGTAAACAGTCCGCGATGTCGCCACTGCGACACAGCGGAAGATACGGTCGAGCATACTTTTTTCGAGTGCGACGTCGCAGCGGAGGAAAGAAGCGTTCTAACTCGAATCGTAGGGGATGTTACGCCGGATAATATAACCACCATAATGATAGACACGGAAGAAAATTGGAACGCCGTGTAAGTCTACGTCGAGGCGGTATTACGAAAGAAGAAGAGACTGGGCTACTTAGAAGACTCGGAATAGATCTTCTAAGTTAGGAAATAGACCTCAGTGTAGTCTGGTTTCTGCTTTTGAGTCTGGCGTGGTCTGCTTGGCACCAATGGCATACAGGCTTACTGGTGCCGCAGTTTTGTTTGTGTTAAATTAACAACAAATTTAACTCTGCGACACTAGTTACTGCTGATGCTGTCGGCGTGTGGTAGATCTCGGTAGACTTATGAGCGAAATTAGATAAAACGTGTCGCTGTTTTGTTATGTTGCACAGTAGTACTGTTTTTTTGTTATTTTTGTTACATATGGAAGTAGATAGTAACTCGCCAAATAGTTGGGCTTACGCAAAACGACTTTGGGAGCCAAGTAGCTATTTGTAGAATAGATGTAGAACAGAAATAACCTAGTCCAGCATCTTGAGGCAGCTTGACATGCTGGAACCTGCTTCAAGACAGCACTTCTAGGAACTATGTAGCTCTGTATAGAATAGTTTTTAGTTTTCTAGTTATTTGTTAGAATAGATGTAAACAGAAAGAACCTAGTCCAGCGTTTTGAGGCAGCTTGACATGTTGGAAGCTACTTCAAGACAGCACCTCTAGGGATTATATAGCTCTGTTTAGAATAGTTTTGTTTTGTAAATGGGAAATAACCTAGCCATAATAGAAAAGGCTTAGAAAATTAATATTGTCTTAGTAATAATATTAGAAGAGGGACAGTAGATTTTATTTTTCTGTCTGCCGCTGTCGATAGATATATGCAGAGAAGAGCGAACGGGATAATTCACACGGAAACACCGAAGTCAGCACTTTTTCGCCAGTTTGAAGAAATGCTAACGCGGTTCCAAACTGGGATATACATCGTGGGTCAAGGGAACAGATGGTGGGGGTTTTTAGCCGGTCGGTTGGTTCCTTTTTTGCAGTGCGTCTTAGTGTAATGCAAAAAGAAACCGACCAACCCGGCACTCGGTAGTCTGTTAAGCAGATTTTCCCCGCGACACCATCTATAACCGTAAAAAAGCAAAAAAAAAAAAAAAAAAAAAAATTATTATTATTATTATTATTATTATTATTATTATTATTATTATTATTATTATTATTATTATTATTATTATTATTATTATTATTATTATTATTATTATTATTATTATTATTATTATTATTATTATTATTATTATTATTATTATTATTATTATTATTATTATTATTATTATTATTATTATTATTATTATTATTATTATTATTATTATTATTATTATTATTATTATTATTATTATTATTATTATTATTATTATTATTATTATTATTATTATTATTATTATTATTATTATTATTATTATTATTATTATTATTATTATTATTATTATTATTATTATTATTATTATTATTATTATTATTATTATTATTATTATTATTATTATTATTATTATTATTATTATTATTATTATTATTATTATTATTATTATTATTATTATTATTATTATTATTATTATTATTATTATTATTATTATTATTATTATTATTATTATTATTATTATTATTATTATTATTATTATTATTATTATTATTATTATTATTATTATTATTATTATTATTATTATTATTATTATTATTATTATTATTATTATTATTATTATTATTATTATTATTATTATTATTATTATTATTATTATTATTATTATTATTATTATTATTATTATTATTATTATTATTATTATTATTATTATTATTATTATTATTATTATTATTATTATTATTATTATTATTATTATTATTATTATTATTATTATTATTATTATTATTATTATTATTATTATTATTATTATTATTATTATTATTATTATTATTATTATTATTATTATTATTATTATTATTATTATTATTATTATTATTATTATTATTATTATTATTATTATTATTATTATTATTATTATTATTATTATTATTATTATTATTATTATTATTATTATTATTATTATTATTATTATTATTATTATTATTATTATTATTATTATTATTATTATTATTATTATTATTATTATTATTATTATTATTATTATTATTATTATTATTATTATTATTATTATTATTATTATTATTATTATTATTATTATTATTATTATTATTATTATTATTATTATTATTATTATTATTATTATTATTATTATTATTATTATTATTATTATTATTATTATTATTATTATTATTATTATTATTATTATTATTATTATTATTATTATTATTATTATTATTATTATTATTATTATTATTATTATTATTATTATTATTATTATTATTATTATTATTATTATTATTATTATTATTATTATTATTATTATTATTATTATTATTATTATTATTATTATTATTATTATTATTATTATTATTATTATTATTATTATTATTATTATTATTATTATTATTATTATTATTATTATTATTATTATTATTATTATTATTATTATTATTATTATTATTATTATTATTATTATTATTATTATTATTATTATTATTATTATTATTATTATTATTATTATTATTATTATTATTATTATTATTATTATTATTATTATTATTATTATTATTATTATTATTATTATTATTATTATTATTATTATTATTATTATTATTATTATTATTATTATTATTATTATTATTATTATTATTATTATTATTATTATTATTATTATTATTATTATTATTATTATTATTATTATTATTATTATTATTATTATTATTATTATTATTATTATTATTATTATTATTATTATTATTATTCCTCTGCACGATTGCCTACCTCGTCGCGGTGCAGAGGCCGAGTATGGGCAAAGAGTCTTGGGACCCTGTTCAAAGATGAGACCTGAAACCAAATGGCAATCAACAGGGCCGGATTAAGGTGTCATACGTACCGTGCCGATAATCAGCTAGGCTGGGGGCCCTGTATAAAAACTAGCCCAGTCGCAAACGGTGTCCTCAGATATCTGGCAGCCTCTGAGTGTAAAAGCCTTACCCCCGTATGGGAGCTCTGCGGGGGCGGACCGATTTTCTCGCCTTACTCGTGGGAACAAAATATGAATGAAAGAAAAAAAAACCATACTGAGACGATGAAGAAGATGGAGAAGGATGAAGGTACTTCAAGAAGGGGATTTGAGGAGAGCCCATCAAATAGTCCTTTTAGACGGTGCCCGGTATTACTGCGTACACCTCCAACTGCAGCTCGCTCAAATTCCTCACCACCGGCGGTGGTAAGGGAAAATGAGCACGAAGGCAGCATGGAGGCTAATGTCGGAGAAATATTCCAGAAGACTGATGGTGTTCTGGCCAAAATGAGAGCTGCAACTCTCAGGCAAACGAACGTCAGCTCGGAAATAAAAGATGGCATGGCGGTGCTCCAGGATGCCCTGGACACGTTAAAAAGCTTGTGGAGCCGGAAAACATGCACAAAAAGAATGGACAGCGGAACTCAAACGGAGATCCCAAGAAAAATGAGAGACTGTGCTGTCCAGACTGGCGAAAAGAGGGCATTTGATACCACGAAAGCCCAAAAAACGATGACTGTGATGCTGCCAGAAATAGTCACAAGTGGAATGCTGAAAAGAGGAGCTACTAGCCCGGCGGAAAAAGCGGCCATACCTAAAAAGAAGAAAGAGAAGGAAATGACTCCTCCACTTTCCGCCAACGTACAGCAGTGGACAGAAGTAAAGAGGAAAAAGAGGAGGGCCAGGCGAAGAACAAAAACTCTTACAGCCGAAGAGCCTAAGACAAAAGTACCTGAAGCTTCCCAAGATAAAGTAGCGGTAAATGCCAAAAAATTAAGAACCAAAGGACGTCGGCCCGCCGTTACCATCAAGCCAGCGGAGGGTAAATCATATGCGGATGTCCTAAGAAGCATCAAGGCGAAAGTTAAACCGGAGGAAACAGGTGCGGAAATAAAGGCAATCCGGCAAACACGGGATGGCAAGGTTCTTCTTGAAATCACCGGCCAGAAAAGCTTGGGAAGTTTCACAAAGGCCCTAGAAGATGCAGTGGGCACTCTAGGTAGCGTGAAGAGCATCGTACAGATGAGGTCCGTAGCAGTGAACGATTTGGACTGCCTTACTGAGCGGACTGAAGTGGAGCAGGCACTGAGGAGGGATCTCGGAGATGTCGCAGTAATGAGGGTTGGTCTTACAGCGCCAAATTCGAGGTCACAACTGACAGCCATCGTTGAACTTCCTGAGCAAGCTGCCGAAAAGCTGCTGAAGCAGGGAAGGCTCAAAGTAGGATGGGTTTCTTGCAGGGTTACGTCACGGACCGATGTCAAACGCTGCTACAGGTGTCTAAATTACGGTCACGTGGCTGGTTCTTGCAGGGGACCTGACCGAAGCAAAGCCTGCTACCGCTGCGGAAAGGAGGGTCATGTTGCTAAGGCCTGTAAAGAAAAGGCACACTGCATACTCTGTGCCGAAGCGGGTGTGCAACAGGAAAGTCTAGGCCACACTCTAGGCACAGGGTTATGCAAGGTGTTCAGAGACGCTCTGAGAAAGGCCAAAGAGACTGGAAAATGATCAGCGTCCTCCAGGCAAACTTAAATCGTAGCCGAGTGGCAGATGACCTCCTGCATCAGCTTGCTCGGGAGAAGAGTTCCGACATACTGCTCATTAGTGAGCAGTATATGGACAGAACCACTTCTTGGTTCTCGGACGAGCTTGGTACGGCGGCCATTTGGATACCTGATGCAGCGAAAATCCCGGTACGAGAGCATGGGCGCGGGCGTGGGTTCGTCTGGGTTAAATACGCGGATATCACATTTATAAGCGTCTATCTGACACCCAACGAAGTCATAGCGGATTTCCGAGCGAAATTGGCGAACCTTGAGGATACGGTTTTGAACACGACGGGTCGCGTAGTGATTGGTGGCGATTTCAACGCTAAGGCAACCGAGTGGGGAATGCCCTACCCTGACTCAAGGGGAAGCGAGGTGTTAGGGTTGGCATCCAGAACCGGTTTACTTGTGCTGAATGTCGGCTCGACATCTACTTTTCGTCGACCGGGGTATTCAGAAACCATTCCCGACGTATCCTTTGCCTGTGAGCGCTTGGCCGCTTTGGTCGAAGGCTGGCATGTGATCGAGGACTACACGGGCAGTGACCATCAGTACATTGTATTCGTGGTCCGTGAGAGGCGGCAACTCCAAAGAACAATAAATAGCAGACCACAGCGCTGGAACATGGGGAGAATTGACGAAGCGGTATTTGCAGCGATCATCCGGGGAGGTGTCCAAATGCAGGTCGAGGGGCAGCCTGCAACCCCTCACCAGGCAGGGCCGTTGGTGGATGCCACTCTACGTCAAATCACCCTAGCCTGCGACCGCTCAATGCCTCGGAGGCGAATTCCTCATGGAAAACAGCCAATGTACTGGTGGACAGCCGAGATAGCTGACCTCCGGAGAGATTGTCTCCGACTGCGGAGAAAGGCTCAGAGAGCTAGAACGGAGGAGGAGGTTAGGATCAGGTCCTCGGACCACAAGGAGAAAAAGCGCCAGTTGCGACGTGCAATCAATCACAGCAAGGCGAGATGCTGGGAAGCACTGAGAGAGGATATAAACTCAGATCCATGGGGCTTAGGTTACAAAATTGTAACCCAGAAAATTGGGGCACTGAAAACCCCTCCGCCCATGGACATGCGGACCACAACGCGCCTAGTTAAAGCCCTCTTTCCAGTGCATCTCCAGCGAGCTGCTAGAGTATACAACCGGGATGGCGCTTCCCCGTTTACAATGGAGGAGCTGGAAGTGGCCATCCAATCTCTCAAGGTCAAGAAGGCCCCAGGTCCAGACGGTATCCAAGGAGAGATATTAAAGCTGGTTTTTCGGTATAATCCGAATATTCTGTTGAGTATGTACAATGCCTGTCTCTCAGCGGGAATTTTCCCCAAGTGTTGGAAGACAGCTAGGCTGGTACTAATCAGCAAGGAGAAAGGAGACCCGGAGCTGCCTTCCTCATACCGTCCGCTCTGCATGCTGGACACTGCGGGAAAGGTTCTTGAGAAGTTACTCAAGCCAAGGCTGTTGTCTGCCATCGAGGCAGCTGGAGGTTTGTCTCCGCGTCAGTACGGTTTCAGGGCTGGTCGTTCCACAGCAGATGCCATTGTGGAAGTCACATCTGCGATGAGCAGGGCCGAGGACCACAACCATTTCTCACGTCGTATAGTCCTCCTTGTGACTTTAGACGTGAAAAATGCGTTTAATTCGGCCAGATGGAGCGACATGCTCCAAGCTCTAGAGCAGGAATTTCGTGTTCCGGAATATCTGCTAGGAATGATCAGCGACTACCTTGACGACCGTACAGTACTCTTCGATACGACTGAAGGACAAGGGAGTATCACTGTCTCTGGAGGTGCAGCACAAGGTTCAATCCTCGGTCCCGACCTTTGGAATGCCGCATACGACAGTCTGTTGCGATTAAACATGCCGGATGAGTCAATGCTGGTCGGATATGCGGACGACGTTGCCGTGCTGATAGCAGCGCGAAACGTGGAGCTCGCCCAATTGAAGCTCAATCAGACCATGCGGTCCATCCTTTCTTGGATGGACAGCCGCGGACTGTCGTTGGCATTGAGCAAGACGGAGGTCGTAGTGCTGACAAAAAGGAGGATGAACCTTGAGCTCCAGATGCGCATCGGCGAAGAAGAGGTGCAGACAAGACGGGCGGTAAAATATCTCGGCATCATGATTGACAGCAGGCTAAATTACTTTGAGCAGATCAAAAAGACTGCTGACAGGGCCGCAAATGGTGTCATGGCGCTGGCTCGATTGATGGCCAACATAGGTGGACCAAGATCGAGTCGGAGGCGGCTACTGATGTCCGCGGTCCAATCAGTCTTGCTGTATGGTGCCGAGATATGGGGTCATGCTATCGCAAAGGAGTGCTATCGGATAAGGCTGGGTCGGGTCCAAAGGCTGGCGGCGTTGCGAGTGGCGTCTGCTTACAGAACTGTTGTCCTGGTTATCGCTGGCGTCATTCCAATTGCCCTACTCGCAAGGGAGCGTCAGGCGATATACCGGAGAAAGGCCGAAGGAAATATAGAGTCAGTGCAGAAGGAAGAGCGGAATCGCACGCTTCGACAATGGCAGGAGAACTGGGAACTGGAGGAACGAGGGATATGGACGAGGCGGCTCATCGGGGAGGTTACCCCATGGGTAGAAAGACGACATGGAGAGGTAGATTACTACTTCACTCAGCTGCTGAGTGGACATGGATACTTTCGGGCCTATCTGCACAAGATGGGGAAGGCACGTTCAGCGGAGTGCATATATTGCCACATGCACGATGATGCTGAGCACACTTTTTTCATCTGTGAAAGGTGGGCTCGAGAGCGTGTGCAGCTAAGGGAAGTTGTACCGCGGTTCTCTCCGGACACAGTGGTGGGCCACATTTTACAGGGTAGGGGAGCGTGGGACAGTTTGTCACTCTTTGCGCAGAAAATACTGCGGAAAAAGAAGGTGGACCTAGACACCACAGAGGTCCAACCTACAGACTTTGGCTAGGCAGCAGCCTTCAAGGCGATGGCATTGGACCTAGCCCGAAGTAATGTGACAAACGGTTCCAGGCTAGTGTCCGTGGAGAGCGGGAGGTTTTTTAGTCGGTATGCCCAATATGGGAGACTCCGACATTTGTTGGACGCACGTGCGCCCTTCATCCATAAAGGATTTTCCCTTCTAAAAAAAAAAAAAAAAAAAAAAAAAAAAAAAAAAAAAAAAAAAAAAAAATTATTATTATTATTATTATTATTATTATTATTATTATTATTATTATTATTATTATTATTATTATTATTATTATTATTATTATTATTATTATTATTATTATTATTATTATTATTATTATTATTATTATTATTATTATTATTATTATTATTATTATTATTATTATTATTATTATTATTATTATTATTATTATTATTATTATTATTATTATTATTATTATTATTATTATTATTATTATTATTATTATTATTATTATTATTATTATTATTATTATTATTATTATTATTATTATTCCTCTGCACGATTGCCTACCTCGTCGCGGTGCAGAGGTCGAGTATGGGCAAAGAGTCTTGGGACCCTGTTCAAAGATGAGACCTGAAACCAAATGGCAATCAACATGGCCGGATTAAGGTGTCATACGTACCGTGCCGATAATCAGCTAGGCTGGGGGCCCTGTATAAAAACTAGCCCAGTCGCAAACGGTGTCCTCAGATATCTGGCAGCCTCTGAGTGTAAAAGCCTTACCCCCGTATGGGAGCTCTGCGGGGGCGGACCGATTTTCTCGCCTTACTCGTGGGAACAAAATATGAATGAAAGAAAAAAAAACCATACTGAGACGATGAAGAAGATGGAGAAGGATGAAGGTACTTCAAGAAGGGGATTTGAGGAGAGCCCATCAAATAGTCCTTTTAGACGGTGCCCGGTATTACTGCGTACACCTCCAACTGCAGCTCGCTCAAATTCCTCACCACCGGCGGTGGTAAGGGAAAATGAGCACGAAGGCAGCATGGAGGCTAATGTCGGAGAAATATTCCACAAGACTGATGGTGTTCTGGCCAAAATGAGAGCTGCAACTCTCAGGCAAACGAACGTCAGCTCGGAAATAAAAGATGGCATGGCGGTGCTCCAGGATGCCCTGGACACGTTAAAAAGCTTGTGGAGCCGGAAAACATGCACAAAAAGAATGGACAGCGGAACTCAAACGGAGATCCCAAGAAAAATGAGAGACTGTGCTGTCCAGACAGGCGAAAAGAGGGCATTTGATACCACGAAAGCCCAAAAAACGATGACTGTGATGCTGCCAGAAATAGTCACAAGTGGAATGCTGAAAAGAGGAGCTACTAGCCCGGCGGAAAAAGCGGCCATACCTAAAAAGAAGAAAGAGAAGGAAATGACTCCTCCACTTTCCGCCAACGTACAGCAGTGGACAGAAGTAAAGAGGAAAAAGAGGAGGGCCAGGCGAAGAACAAAAAATCTTACAACCGAAGAGCCTAAGACAAAAGTACCTGAAGCTTCCCAAGATAAAGTAGCGGTAAATGCCAAAAAATTAAGAACCAAAGGACGTCGGCCCGCCGTTACCATCAAGCCAGCGGAGGGTAAATCATATGCGGATGTCCTAAGAAGCATCAAGGCGAAAGTTAAACCGGAGGAAACAGGTGCGGAAATAAAGGCAATCCGGCAAACACGGGATGGCAAGGTTCTTCTTGAAATCACCGGCCAGAAAAGCTTGGGAAGTTTCACAAAGGCCCTAGAAGATGCAGTGGGCACTCTAGGTAGCGTGAAGAGCATCGTACAGATGAGGTCCGTAGCAGTGAACGATTTGGACTGCCTTACTGAGCGGACTGAAGTGGAGCAGGCACTGAGGAGGGATCTCGGAGATGTCGCAGTAATGAGGGTTGGTCTTACAGCGCCAAATTCGAGGTCACAACTGACAGCCATCGTTGAACTTCCTGAGCAAGCTGCCGAGAAGCTGCTGAAGCAGGGAAGGCTCAAAGTAGGATAGGTTTCTTGCAGAGTTACGTCACGGACCGATGTCAAACGCTGCTACAGGTGTCTAAATTACGGTCACGTGGCTGGTTCTTGCAGGGGACCTGACCGAAGCAAAGCCTGCTACCGCTGCGGAAAGGAGGGTCATGTTGCTAAGGCCTGTAAAGAAAAGGCACACTGCATACTCTGTGCCGAAGCGGGTGTGCAACAGGAAAGTCTAGGCCACACTCTAGGCACAGGGTTATGCAAGGTGTTCAGAGACGCTCTGAGAAAGGCCAAAGAGACTGGAAAATGATCAGCGTCCTCCAGGCAAACTTAAATCGTAGCCGAGTGGCAGATGACCTCCTGCATCAGCTTGCTCGGGAGAAGAGTTCCGACATACTGCTCATTAGTGAGCAGTATATGGACAGAACCACTTCTTGGTTCTCGGACGAGCTTGGTACGGCGGCCATTTGGATACCTGATGCAGCGAAAATCCCGGTACGAGAGCATGGGCGCGGGCGTGGGTTCGTCTGGGTTAAATACGCGGATATCACATTTATAAGCGTCTATCTGACACCCAACGAAGTCATAGCGGATTTCCGAGCGAAATTGGCGAACCTTGAGGATACGGTTTTGAACACGACGGGTCGCGTAGTGATTGGTGGCGATTTCAACGCTAAGGCAACCGAGTGGGGAATGCCCTACCCTGACTCAAGGGGAAGCGAGGTGTTAGGGTTGGCATCCAGAACCGGTTTACTTGTGCTGAATGTCGGCTCGACATCTACTTTTCGTCGACCGGGGTATTCAGAAACCATTCCCGACGTATCCTTTGCCTGTGAGCGCTTGGCCGCTTTGGTCGAAGGCTGGCATGTGATCGAGGACTACACGGGCAGTGACCATCAGTACATTGTATTCGTGGTCCGTGAGAGGCGGCAACTCCAAAGAACAATAAATAGCAGACCACAGCGCTGGAACATGGGGAGAATTGACGAAGCGGTATTTGCAGCGATCATCCGGGGAGGTGTCCAAATGCAGGTCGAGGGGCAGCCTGCAACCCTCACCAGGCAGGGCCGTTGGTGGATGCCACTCTACGTCAAATCACCCTAGCCTGCGACCGCTCAATGCCTCGGAGGCGAATTCCTCATGGAAAACAGCCAATGTACTGGTGGACAGCCGAGATAGCTGACCTCCGGAGAGATTGTCTCCGATTGCGGAGAAAGGCTCAGAGAGCTAGAACGGAGGAGGAGGTTAGGATCAGGTCCTCGGACCACAAGGAGAAAAAGCGCCAGTTGCGACGTGCAATCAATCACAGCAAGGCGAGATGCTGGGAAGCACTGAGAGAGGATATAAACTCAGATCCATGGGGCTTAGGTTACAAAATTGTAACCCAGAAAATTGGGGCACTGAAAACCCCTCCGCCCATGGACATGCGGACCACAACGCGCCTAGTTAAAGCCCTCTTTCCAGTGCATCTCCAGCGAGCTGCTAGAGTATACAACCGGGATGGCGCTTCCCCGTTTACAATGGAGGAGCTGGAAGTGGCCATCCAATCTCTCAAGGTCAAGAAGGCCCCAGGTCCAGACGGTATCCAAGGAGAGATATTAAAGCTGGTTTTTCGGTATAATCCGAATATTCTGTTGAGTATGTACAATGCCTGTCTCTCAGCGGGAATTTTCCCCAAGTGTTGGAAGACAGCTAGGCTGGTACTAATCAGCAAGGAGAAAGGAGACCCGCAGCTGCCTTCCTCATACCGTCCGCTCTGCATGCTGGACACTGCGGGAAAGGTTCTTGAGAAGTTACTCAAGCCAAGGCTGTTGTCTGCCATCGAGGCAGCTGGAGGTTTGTCTCCGCGTCAGTACGGTTTCAGGGCTGGTCGTTCCACAGCAGATGCCATTGTGGAAGTCACATCTGCGATGAGCAGGGCCGAGGACCACAACCATTTCTCACGTCGTATAGTCCTCCTTGTGACTTTAGACGTGAAAAATGCGTTTAATTCGGCCAGATGGAGCGACATGCTCCAAGCTCTAGAGCAGGAATTTCGTGTTCCGGAATATCTGCTAGGAATGATCAGCGACTACCTTGACGACCGTACAGTACTCTTCGATACGACTGAAGGACAAGGGAGTATCACTGTCTCTGGAGGTGCAGCACAAGGTTCAATCCTCGGTCCCGACCTTTGGAATGCCGCATACGACAGTCTGTTGCGATTAAACATGCCGGATGAGTCAATGCTGGTCGGATATGCGGACGACGTTGCCGTGCTGATAGCAGCGCGAAACGTGCAGCTCGCCCAATTGAAGCTCAATCAGACCATGCGGTCCATCCTTTCTTGGATGGACAGCCGCGGACTGTCGTTGGCATTGAGCAAGACGGAGGTCGTAGTGCTGACAAAAAGGAGGATGAACCTTGAGCTCCAGATGCGCATCGGCGAAGAAGAGGTGCAGACAAGACGGGCGGTAAAATATCTCGGCATCATGATTGACAGCAGGCTAAATTACTTTGAGCAGATCAAGAAGACTGCTGACAGGGCCGCAAATGGTGTCATGGCGCTGGCTCGATTGATGGCCAACATAGGTGGACCAAGATCGAGTCGGAGGCGGCTACTGATGTCCGCGGTCCAATCAGTCTTGCTGTATGGTGCCGAGATATGGGGTCATGCTATCGCAAAGGAGTGCTATCGGATAAGGCTGGGTCGGGTCCAAAGGCTGGCGGCGTTGCGAGTGGCGTCTGCTTACAGAACTGTCTCGGAGCCAGCTGTCCTGGTTATCGCTGGCGTCATTCCAATTGCCCTACTCGCAAGGGAGCGTCAGGCGATATACCGGAGAAAGGCCGAAGGAAATATAGAGTCAGTGCAGAAGGAAGAGCGGAATCGCACGCTTCGGCAATGGCAGGAGAACTGGGAACTGGAGGAACGAGGGATATGGACGAGGCGGCTCATCGGGGAGGTTACCCCATGGGTAGAAAGACGACATGGAGAGGTAGATTACTACTTCACTCAGCTGCTGAGTGGACATGGATACTTTCGGGCCTATCTGCACAAGATGGGGAAGGCACGTTCAGCGGAGTGCATATATTGCCACATGCACGATGATGCTGAGCACACTTTTTTCATCTGAGAAAGGTGGGCTCGAGAGCGTGTGCAGCTAAGGGAAGTTGTACCGCGGTTCTCTCCGGACACAGTGGTGGGCCACATTTTACAGGGTAGGGGAGCGTGGGACAGTTTGTCACTCTTTGCGCAGAAAATACTGCGGAAAAAGAAGGTGGACCTAGACACCACAGAGGTCCAACCTACAGACTTTGGCTAAGCAGCAGCCTTCAAGGCGATGGCATTGGACCTAGCCCGAAGTAATGTGACAAACGGTTCCAGGCTAGTGTCCGTGGAGAGCGGGAGGTTTTTTAGTCGGTATGCCCAATATGGGAGACTCCGACATTTGTTGGACGCACGTGCGCCCTTCATCCATAAAGGATTTTCCCTTCTAAAAAAAAAAAAAAAAAAAAAAAAATTATTATTATTATTATTATTATTATTATTATTATTATTATTATTATTATTATTATTATTATTATTATTATTATTATTATTATTATTATTATTATTATTATTATTATTATTATTATTATTATTATTATTATTATTATTATTATTATTATTATTATTATTATTATTATTATTATTATTATTATTATTATTATTATTATTATTATTATTATTATTATTATTATTATTATTATTATTATTATTATTATTATTATTATTATTATTATTATTATTATTATTATTATTATTATTATTATTATTATTATTATTATTATTATTATTATTATTATTATTATTATTATTATTATTATTATTATTATTATTATTATTATTATTATTATTATTATTATTATTATTATTATTATTATTATTATTATTATTATTATTATTATTATTATTATTATTATTATTATTATTATTATTATTATTATTATTATTATTATTATTATTATTATTATTATTATTATTATTATTATTATTATTATTATTATTATTATTATTATTATTATTATTATTATTATTATTATTATTATTATTATTATTATTATTATTATTATTATTATTATTATTATTATTATTATTATTATTATTATTATTATTATTATTATTATTATTATTATTATTATTATTATTATTATTATTATTATTATTATTATTATTATTATTATTATTATTATTATTATTATTATTATTATTATTATTATTATTATTATTATTATTATTATTATTATTATTATTATTATTATTATTATTATTATTATTATTATTATTATTATTATTATTATTATTATTATTATTATTATTATTATTATTATTATTATTATTATTATTATTATTATTATTATTATTATTATTATTATTATTATTATTATTATTATTATTATTATTATTATTATTATTATTATTATTATTATTATTATTATTATTATTATTATTATTATTATTATTATTATTATTATTATTATTATTATTATTATTATTATTATTATTATTATTATTATTATTATTATTATTATTATTATTATTATTATTTTTATTATTATTATTCCCCCACATGGTAGTGACCTTGACGTGGTGTGGGGGCCTAGGTTGCAGTGATTCATCAGGCTGTGCTGGCGGGAGTATGTTCTCCTGGTAGGGTCACCCAATCCAGATTGGCTGATGATGAGCAGCTTACAAACTACCACCGACCCTCTAATCCAGTGGTGTCATGCGACCCGTGCCCAGTGGACTAGTTGGTAGCAAGGGGGTAAAACACTTAGCTACCGATAACGGAGCCTCCCTGATACCAGGTCACCTCAGGGAGTATTATTGACCTTACCACAGTAACGGGCCTCTGCTGTGGCGGACCTTACATTGCCGCGATACTCGTGGGAACAAAATGGAGATAAACAAAAACAAAAACATTAAGAAAGTAGTAGATAGAAGAGTGGAAGAAAGAACAGAGATGGGCATGGCCCCATTCATGAGGAGTGGGAAGACGCCTAGATTTCCCCCGGCATCGCTGGGGTTGCACGGTCCTGTACAGGCACAGGAGAAACTAGGAACACCGGTGAATACAGAGGAGATCCAAACCACCGATCTCATGCTGGAAACGCCAATGAGCAACTTGCATAAACAAGTAGAGGAAAAAGCAAGCAGCCACAAAAAAGACCCTGAAAGAGAGGAAGAAACACAGCTCCTACTGATTTAGGAGCTTACAAAAACGATGATGGCGGCAGTCGCAAAACAAAAAAACGTTAGAGACAAGGGCTGATAATCATAAACTCCGGAAGCACAACAACGTTTCGGCGACCAGGGTACGCAGAAACAATACCGGACATCTCCCTGGCTACACAGAATATAGCGGGATTTATTACTGATTGGGTAGTTATGGAGGACTACACAGGGAGCGATCATCAGTACATTACATTCAATATAAATATTAAAGAAGAATTGATATCCGAGAGCACAACGGAAAGTTCTAGATATAACGTGAATAAACTCGATACTAGAAGATTGAGTGAATCACTTATATATAGCCTAGGTGACACAATGCAGGCAGGTGTAGGGCTAGAAGGTAGGATAAAAGCTGAGGCAGTGGTAGAGCAGACAATGAGTGCACTCATACTAGCCTGCGAGGAATCAATGCCACGAAAGAGGAAATTTACAAAAAGAAAACCGGTATACTGGTGGAATGAAGAAATAGCGGAGCTACGAAGAAGGTGTCAGCATCTTCGAAGAATTGCACAGCGATCACGGAACAGAGCGGATGCAACGGAAAAAATGGCAGCATATAAAATAAGCCGTAAAGCACTCAGGACAACCATAAAATTGAGCAAAAAGTTTGAATGGAAAAAGCTTTGCGAAGATGTAAACAGTGACCCTTGGGGGCTTGGATACAAGATAGTCATGAAGAAGTTGAAAATAGCTACAGCAACAAATTCAATCGAAGAGAGCTCGATGGAAAATATAGTAGATATTTTATTCCCAGCGCACCCGATAAGGAACTGGAGTGATGTGATGGTTTCACCAGAGGAAGTACCACCTTTCACGCAGGAAGAACTTGTGGAAGCAACAAAAGCTATGAAGAATAAGAAAGCTCCAGGCCCTGACGGGATTCCAACGGAAGTCATTAAAGCCGTGGTGGAAACTTGCCCGCAAATGATGCTGAATATGTACAACACATGTCTAAAAGAAGGCGTTTTCAGCAAAAGATGGAAGGTAGCTCGACTTGTCTTAATCGACAAAGGGAAAGGCGGCAGAGTCTCACCGTCCTCGTTCAGACCACTGTGTATGCTGGACACGGCTGGAAAGCTCCTCGAAAGGCTATTGAAACCCAGAATAGAAGAGGCGATACGAACGACCGGTGGTCTGTCAGATATGCAATTCGGATTCAGACAAGGAAGATCAACAATAGATGCAATACGAATAGTAATGGAAAAGGTAGAAGCGGCGGAAGCAAGGAACCATTTCTCAAGAAGAATAGTTGTCTTTGTTACCTTGGACGTGAAAAACGCCTTCAACTCGGCAAGATGGGAAGACATGATTGATGCCCTGGAAAAAAAGTTCAGCATTCCAGCATATCTGCTCAGGATGGTAAAAGACTACCTGAGAGAACGCAGCCTTCAGTATGAAACCAAGATCGGCAGTATAACCAAAAGCGTAACATCCGGCGCAGCACAAGGATCGATCCTAGGACCGGACCTGTGGAATATATTATATAATAGCTTGCTGGAGGCAGAAATGCCAGATGATATAACTCTAGTAGGCTTTGCAGACGACCTAGGTGCAATAATATCAGCTCGGACCATGGAAGATGCGCAAATTAGGTTGAATCAAGTCATGAGAAGAGTGAGTAGCTGGATGAACAGACACGGCTTAGAGCCTGCGGAAGCAAAAACCGAAATTGTGCTACTCACAAAAAAGAGGATGAGAACCATTGTGCCAATGGAAGTGGGGCCTGTGGTTATTCAAACTAAGGAAGCTTCCAGGTATCTTGGTGTCATGTTGGATACCAAACTAAATTTTTGGAGGCATATCAAAAAAGCAACAGACAAGGCGGCCGTGATAACGAAGAATTTGAGCAGATTAATGGCGAACATCGGTGGACCTTCACCGTGCAAAAGGAGGCTGTTAATGTCCACGACACATTCGGTGCTCCTGTACGGTGCGGAGATTTGGGCAGATGCCCTAAATAGAGAGTATTGCCGGAAGCCCATGGAAGCGGTACAACGAAGAGGGGCTCTGCGGGTAGCGTGCTCCTACCGGACGGTCTCATACCCAGCGGTAAATGTTATTGCAGGCGTGTTACCGATAACATTGTTAGCCCGAGAGAGGAAGCAGATATATAATAGGGCTGCGGGAAGAGACAGAAAAGAAGAGTCAGGAGACGCGAGGAGACAAAGCCTGGAAAAATGGCAAGAACAATGGAATAGGGAACACAGAGGGCGCTGGACCGCAAGATTGATACCACAACTAGCGGTTTGGGTTAACCGGAGGCACGGCGAAGTGAACTTCTATACCACGCAAATGCTCTCGGGGCACGGATACTTTCGAGCTTATTTATTCAGAGTGAATAAAGTAAACAGCCCGCGATGTCGCCACTGCGACACAGCGGAAGATACGGTCGAGCACACTTTTTTCGAGTGCGACGTCGCAGCGGAGGAAAGAAGCGCTCTAACTCGAATGGTAGGGGATGTTACGCCGGGTAATATAACCACCATAATGATAGACACGGAAGAAAATTGGAACGCCGTGTCAGTCTACGTCGAGACGGTATTACGAAAGAAGAAGAGACTGGGGTACTTAGAAGATTCGGAATAGACCTCAGTGTAGTCGGGTTTCTGCTTTTGAGTCTGGCGTGGTCTGCTTGGGGCCGGTGGCATACAGGCTTACTGGTGCCGCAGTTCTGTTTTTGTTAAATTAACAACAAATTTAACTCGGCGACACTAGTTACTGCTGATGCTGTCGGCGTGTGGTAGATCTCGGTAGACTTATGAGCGAAATTGGATAAAACGTATCGCTGTTTTGTTATGTAGCACAGTAGTACTGTTTTTTTTTTTTGTTATTTTTGTTAAATATGGAAGTAGATTTAACTAAGTAGATTTTAATATGTCGCCAAATAGTCGGGCCTACGCAAAACGATTTTGGGAGTCAAGTAGCTATTTGTAGAATAGATGTAGAACAGAAATAACCTAGTCCAGCATCTTGAGGCAGCTTGACATGTTGGAAGCTACTTCAAGACAGCACCTCTAGGGATTATGTAGCTCTGTATAGAATAGTTTTTAGTTTTCTAGTTATTTGTAGAATAGATGTAAACAGAAATAACCTAGTCCAGCGTCTTGAGGCAGCTTGACATGTTGGAAGCTACTTCAAGACAGCACCTCTAGGGATTGTATAGCTCTGTTTAGAATAGTTTTTGTTTGTAAATGGGAAATAACCTAGCTATAATAGAAAAGGATTAGAAAATTAATATTGTTTTTAGTAATAATATTAGAAGAAGGACAGAAGAATTTATTTTTCAGTCTGCCGCTGTCGATAGACATATGCAGAGAAAAGCGAACGGGATAATTCACACGGAAACACCGAAGCCAGCACTTTTTCGTCAGTTTGAAGAAATGCTAACGCGGTTCCAAACTGGGATAAACATCGTGGGTCAAGGGAACAGATGGTGGGGGTTTTTAGCCGGTCGGTTGGTTCCTTTTTTGCAGTGCGTCTTAGTGTAATGCAAAAAGAAACAAGAAAAGAAACCCGGCACTCGGTAGTCTGTTAAGCAGATTTTCCCCGCGACACCATCTATAACCGTAAAAAAGCAAAAAAAAAAAAAAAAAAAAAAATTATTATTATTATTATTATTATTATTATTATTATTATTATTATTATTATTATTATTATTATTATTATTATTATTATTATTATTATTATTATTATTATTATTTCAGACAGGCGATAAGAGTCCATTTATATAGTCCAGACAGGCGAAAAGAGGGCATTTGATACCACGAAAGCCCAAAAAACGATGACTGTGATGCTGCCAGAAATAGTCACAAGTGGAATGCTGAAAAGAGGAGCTACTAGCCCGGCGGAAAAAGCGGCCATACCTAAAAAGAAGAAAGAGAAGGAAATGACTCCTCCACTTTCCGCCAACGTACAGCAGTGGACAGAAGTAAAGAGGAAAAAGAGGAGGGCCAGGCGAAGAACAAAAAATCTTACAGCCGAAGAGCCTAAGACAAAAGTACCTGAAGCTTCCCAAGATAAAGTAGCGGTAAATGCCAAAAAATTAAGAACCAAAGGACGTCGGCCCGCCGTTACCATCAAGCCAGCGGAGGGTAAATCATATGCGGATGTCCTAAGAAGCATCAAGGCGAAAGTTAAACCGGAGGAAACAGGTGCGGAAATAAAGGCAATCCGGCAAACACGGGATGGCAAGGTTCTTCTTGAAATCACCGGCCAGAAAAGCTTGGGAAGTTTCACAAAGGCCCTAGAAGATGCAGTGGGCACTCTAGGTAGCGTGAAGAGCATCGTACAGATGAGGTCCGTAGCAGTGAACGATTTGGACTGCCTTACTGAGCGGACTGAAGTGGAGCAGGCACTGAGGAGGGATCTCGGAGATGTCGCAGTAATGAGGGTTGGTCTTACAGCGCCAAATTCGAGGTCACAACTGACAGCCATCGTTGAACTTCCTGAGCAAGCTGCCGAAAAGCTGCTGAAGCAGGGAAGGCTCAAAGTAGGATGGGTTTCTTGCAGGGTTACGTCACGGACCGATGTCAAACGCTGCTACAGGTGTCTAAATTACGGTCACGTGGCTGGTTCTTGCAGGGGACCTGACCGAAGCAAAGCCTGCTACCGCTGCGGAAAGGAGGGTCATGTTGCTAAGGCCTGTAAAGAAAAGGCACACTGCATACTCTGTGCCGAAGCGGGTGTGCAACAGGAAAGTCTAGGCCACACTCTAGGCACAGGGTTATGCAAGGTGTTCAGAGACGCTCTGAGAAAGGCCAAAGAGACTGGAAAATGATCAGCGTCCTCCAGGCAAACTTAAATCGTAGCCGAGTGGCAGATGACCTCCTGCATCAGCTTGCTCGGGAGAAGAGTTCCGACATACTGCTCATTAGTGAGCAGTATATGGACAGAACCACTTCTTGGTTCTCGGACGAGCTTGGTACGGCGGCCATTTGGATACCTGATGCAGCGAAAATCCCGGTACGAGAGCATGGGCGCGGGCGTGGGTTCGTCTGGGTTAAATACGCGGATATCACATTTATAAGCGTCTATCTGACACCCAACGAAGTCATAGCGGATTTCCGAGCGAAATTGGCGAACCTTGAGGATACGGTTTTGAACACGACGGGTCGCGTAGTGATTGGTGGCGATTTCAACGCTAAGGCAACCGAGTGGGGAATGCCCTACCCTGACTCAAGGGGAAGCGAGGTGTTAGGGTTGGCATCCAGAACCGGTTTACTTGTGCTGAATGTCGGCTCGACATCTACTTTTCGTCGACCGGGGTATTCAGAAACCATTCCCGACGTATCCTTTGCCTGTGAGCGCTTGGCCGCTTTGGTCGAAGGCTGGCATGTGATCGAGGACTACACGGGCAGTGACCATCAGTACATTGTATTCGTGGTCCGTGAGAGGCGGCAACTCCAAAGAACAATAAATAGCAGACCACAGCGCTGGAACATGGGGAGAATTGACGAAGCGGTATTTGCAGCGATCATCCGGGGAGGTGTCCAAATGCAGGTCGAGGGGCAGCCTGCAACCCCTCACCAGGCAGGGCCGTTGGTGGATGCCACTCTACGTCAAATCACCCTAGCCTGCGACCGCTCAATGCCTCGGAAGCGAATTCCTCATGGAAAACAGCCAATGTACTGGTGGACAGCCGAGATAGCTGACCTCCGGAGAGATTGTCTCCGACTGCGGAGAAAGGCTCAGAGAGCTAGAACGGAGGAGGAGGTTAGGATCAGGTCCTCGGACCACAAGGAGAAAAAGCGCCAGTTGCGACGTGCAATCAATCACAGCAAGGCGAGATGCTGGGAAGCACTGAGAGAGGATATAAACTCAGATCCATGGGGCTTAGGTTACAAAATTGTAACCCAGAAAATTGGGGCACTGAAAACCCCTCCGCCCATGGACATGCGGACCACAACGCGCCTAGTTAAAGCCCTCTTTCCAGTGCATCTCCAGCGAGCTGCTAGAGTATACAACCGGGATGGCGCTTCCCCGTTTACAATGGAGGAGCTGGAAGTGGCCATCCAATCTCTCAAGGTCAAGAAGGCCCCAGGTCCAGACGGTATCCAAGGAGAGATATTAAAGCTGGTTTTTCGGTATAATCCGAATATTCTGTTGAGTATGTACAATGCCTGTCTCTCAGCGGGAATTTTCCCCAAGTGTTGGAAGACAGCTAGGCTGGTACTAATCAGCAAGGAGAAAGGAGACCCGGAGCTGCCTTCCT
This sequence comes from Argyra leucocephala, assembly GCA_963942445.1. Classification (NCBI taxonomy): domain Eukaryota; kingdom Metazoa; phylum Arthropoda; class Insecta; order Diptera; family Dolichopodidae; genus Argyra; species Argyra leucocephala. The sequence continues at coordinate 78,323,810 of OZ012680.1, read as the reverse complement.
CATACCGTCCGCTCTGCATGCTGGACACTGCGGGAAAGGTTCTTGAGAAGTTACTCAAGCCAAGGCTGTTGTCTGCCATCGAGGCAGCTGGAGGTTTGTCTCCGCGTCAGTACGGTTTCAGGGCTGGTCGTTCCACAGCAGATGCCATTGTGGAAGTCACATCTGCGATGAGCAGGGCCGAGGACCACAACCATTTCTCACGTCGTATAGTCCTCCTTGTGACTTTAGACGTGAAAAATGCGTTTAATTCGGCCAGATGGAGCGACATGCTCCAAGCTCTAGAGCAGGAATTTCGTGTTCCGGAATATCTGCTAGGAATGATCAGCGACTACCTTGACGACCGTACAGTACTCTTCGATACGACTGAAGGACAAGGGAGTATCACTGTCTCTGGAGGTGCAGCACAAGGTTCAATCCTCGGTCCCGACCTTTGGAATGCCGCATACGACAGTCTGTTGCGATTAAACATGCCGGATGAGTCAATGCTGGTCGGATATGCGGACGACGTTGCCGTGCTGATAGCAGCGCGAAACGTGGAGCTCGCCCAATTGAAGCTCAATCAGACCATGCGGTCCATCCTTTCTTGGATGGACAGCCGCGGACTGTCGTTGGCATTGAGCAAGACGGAGGTCGTAGTGCTGACAAAAAGGAGGATGAACCTTGAGCTCCAGATGCGCATCGGCGAAGAAGAGGTGCAGACAAGACGGGCGGTAAAATATCTCGGCATCATGATTGACAGCAGGCTAAATTACTTTGAGCAGATCAAGAAGACTGCTGACAGGGCCGCAAATGGTGTCATGGCGCTGGCTCGATTGATGGCCAACATAGGTGGACCAAGATCGAGTCGGAGGCGGCTACTGATGTCCGCGGTCCAATCAGTCTTGCTGTATGGTGCCGAGATATGGGGTCATGCTATCGCAAAGGAGTGCTATCGGATAAGGCTGGGTCGGGTCCAAAGGCTGGCGGCGTTGCGAGTGGCGTCTGCTCACAGAACTGTCTCGGAGCCAGCTGTCCTGGTTATCGCTGGCGTCATTCCAATTGCCCTACTCGCAAGGGAGCGTCAGGCGATATACCGGAGAAAGGCCGAAGGAAATATAGAGTCAGTGCAGAAGGAAGAGCGGAATCGCACGCTTCGACAATGGCAGGAGAACTGGGAACTGGAGGAACGAGGGATATGGACGAGGCGGCTCATCGGGGAGGTTACCCCATGGGTAGAAAGACGACATGGAGAGGTAGATTACTACTTCACTCAGCTGCTGAGTGGACATGGATACTTTCGGGCCTATCTGCACAAGATGGGGAAGGCACGTTCAGCGGAGTGCATATATTGCCACATGCACGATGATGCTGAGCACACTTTTTTCATCTGTGAAAGGTGGGCTCGAGAGCGTGTGCAGCTAAGGGAAGTTGTACCGCGGTTCTCTCCGGACACAGTGGTGGGCCACATTTTACAGGGTAGGGGAGCGTGGGACAGTTTGTCACTCTTTGCGCAGAAAATACTGCGGAAAAAGAAGGTGGACCTAGACACCACAGAGGTCCAACCTACAGACTTTGGCTAGGCAGCAGCCTTCAAGGCGATGGCATTGGACCTAGCCCGAAGTAATGTGACAAACGGTTCCAGGCTAGTGTCCGTGGAG